>NW_010589212.1:765473-779181 GCF_000705375.1 Tinamus guttatus | reverse complement strand
TTTAAGGGATCTACCTCTTCCCTGGTGATGTACACTCAGAAGATGAAATCACTGCGAAAAGGGGCAGCTTTGGTAAAGGAATCTGGATTCATGAAAGGGAAAAGTCCATTCATTGCTCTGAATTGCTCTGAAGGTCGGCATTTGTATCACCTGGCCTGTGTACTGAGGCAGCAGCAGCTCTCAGTCATGCAAAGTGACTGAGAAGAGAAAAAAAAAAAAAAGCCAGTGTTCTGCTCATTAAGCTGCCTCATGTATTTTCACTTTCATCGCTTTAAAGCTCCTTATGTTCTTCTAAGATGACTTTTAAGGCAGACACGCTAGTGTGGGAATAGGTATATTAGATTGAGTTTATAATTTCTTAAACAATAAAATCTTCTCAGTGATGTTACTCTGTATTTTTTCTTCTTTTAATGTGACTTAGACATAAAAATGCTCCTTGACTGATACAGCTGAAAGGTATTAGACACAGTTCCTATTTAATGCAGTAATGCTTTTTGGAAGGCTATATATCCTAATTCAGTCTTTTTATTTTCAGCATTATTGTAGTAAAATTGCACAATGCTCATTTAACAGCTAATAAAACTATGGATTAAAGATAGAACTATTTGCACTCTTATTCTGCTGCATCTTTGTGAGTTATAAATATAAGTTGTTTTTCTAATGCTGCTCTTACATGCAGGCAGCATCAATCACTGCTGTCTCTCCATCAGAATTTTACACAGCTGCCTGCGTAAATCAAATATATGGAGGGAGGTAGAAATTTTTTATTGTATAGTCATCTATGTTTTGGCAGGAGCAGTGTGCTGTCATGTTATGTCAGGTGTCAGGGATACTCTGAGGCAAAATGGAAAACTGGAGAAAATGCAAAGAAAGTAAGTTGACTTTAAAATCTTGGCATTTCTGAATAATTGTTTAAATGTTGGATTTTACTTGTTTTTTTTCTCCTTAATCACTGCAGGGAAAAGTAGAGAATGCAAATCAAGGAAAAGAAAAATCGGTGTCAGTGCAATATCATTTGCAAACCCAGGGTCTGAAACAGCAGGGTGCAACAAGCGAGTGTGTGACTGCCACCTCTGGCGTGGGATGACGGGGACACATGGCGCTGAAGGGTGGCACTGCGGGGACACGTGGCGCTGAAGGGTGGCACTGCGGCTGCCCCCCGGCCCTGGAGGGCAGCCTGAGGCAGGAAGGCTCTGTCAGCTCCTGTGGCAAAGCCAGCAAGGAAATGGCTGGGAAGCGTCTGAAATTGACCCTGGGGGGCACAGTTGCATAGAACTAAAGCAGACTAATAGGAATGGAAGAGTTTGCTTTGTAGCTATGGATATTGTGTTGCTACTTCAGATGCCTCCAGATGAGGTGCTGTCACCCACAATTTACTAGCGCTCCTTTTTTTCCTTCACTTTCTTTGGAAACGGCTCCTTTCCTTTGCCAGCAAAGGGTTATTTCCTACTTGTCCTCAGTCAGATTTTAGAAGTCTTTGCAGCTGGGGATCATTTAAACAGATGTGGACACTGACAGTTGGAATAGGAATAGGAACAATATTTCTAGTGAATGCAAAACTAAACCCTTTTGGTTTACCCAGGCCAAATGGAGATCCAGTCTCCCAGATTTGATGTCTCTGTGCGGGTGGGTGTTAAAGGTGGTAGCGGTAGATGCTACTAACACAAAACCACTTAGGCAGGGACAGGAGAGCAGGGAAGCTGCACAGTCGCTAGTTTAACCACAGTCAAAATATTATTTCTGTTTCAGATATGAACACTTTATCATTCTCACTTTGCCCTGGCAGCAGTAGGTGTTTGGTATCAGGTAGGCTGCAGAACTGCTTAGAAATTATCTGCTTTTTCATTACTTTTATTTTATATTGTCCCACAAGAATACAGTTTTAAAGTGCCAAACCAGACATGTAAGGGGCTGCCCAAGCAGCCTCCCTGGAAAAACCAACTTGGTTCACATGTATGAAAGTTCAGCATAAAAG
Source organism: Tinamus guttatus (assembly GCF_000705375.1). Next base: position 777,206 of record NW_010589212.1, on the reverse strand, counting down.
CATTAGATAGACAGGTCAGGCAGAGTCTGAGAATGTCGTCTGCTTGTGAGGTTGCTGTTAGGGAGTAATCTGTGCTCTAAAGGATTTTACCATGGAGTGAGGAGTCCTTTTGCTTGCCTACTACTTCTGTTCTGAAAATGTCTAAATGACATCATTGTCTTTATCTATGTTAAGGAGGATATTCAGGTACCTTCACCTGCCTGATGAAGAAAATTTCCCTGTGCAGACACAACCAAGAAGTTTTCCTGAGAGGAGGGGACAGCTGACAAAGAAGACATATGAATGTATTGAGTCGATTTATTTTTCAAAATGTCTTTTGTGAAGGTTGTGAGGCGATGTGAATGGTGGTGCTGAGGGGTCCAGCTGAGTCAGCAAACAAGGTGCTGATGGACTTTTTGTGCTGCTGCCAGGAGCTGCTCCTCCGAGCAGCCAAACACGTGTGTGGTAGGGAAGGATGCCTCCAGGTGCCTGTGGCAGTTAAAGCCAACTGCAGGAAAGAGACTCAGGCCACTCAAAAGTTGGCCTGCGGACCAAGTCCATCTGGCTTGCGTCCCCCTCCTGCAGAAGGCTGTTTGGGCTGAGGGGATGCTGCCAAAGCAGCTGTGGGCTTTCTCCCCTGCATCACATGGAAAGCCAGGCTGTGCCATCAGCTAGGCAGAGCTGGGGAGTAAAAGATGGCAGCTTCCAGAGAAAAAGGGATGTTTGTCTCTCCTCCCGCTTAGCATGACGGCAGCCTGAGCCTCCTGGACTCCTGAAAGGAAGAGGAGCTGCAAGTGAGATGCCTGCTTCAGCGTAAGGGGCACTCACCCAGTGCTCATATAACGGGGGGAAGCAGCACTGGAGGACCCCCTCCTTTCCACAGAAAGTCAGTCACAGGCCTGTGAGTAGGCAAAACCAGCAGCACTTTAAAAAGTTGGCAGAAGTGTCATTGAGTTGCAGTGAATGTCTCAGTGTTGCATTTAGGGCTTTTAATCAAAATCTGTCTGATCCCTCAAAGGCTGCCTTTATTTACATTTTTCAAAATGAATATAGATATTGGAACTGAAGCTCATGTAAATATTAAACATAATTATCTCCAAGTCTCCTTTTTCAAAAAGTTATCAAGAGACAAGCACAACTTTATAGCAAAGTAAATCAAGTCTACAGAAAATATTTTAATGATATTGTCTGAGAAAAACTTTCTTTGAAGAGCACTAAAGGAACTTTTCTATTAAATAATTAGAGACTCAAGTGAATTTAATTACTGGTGCTGTAGAAAATTAACTGAAATACCAGTGTTTCTGATATTTACTTGGTTTACTATTAAAAGACATATGCTTAGCAGGATTTTTTTTAAATCAAATAAGAATGAAAGAGTCTCAGAGACGCCACTCACTGCAAGTTCTAGAAGGACAAACTTCACCCATTGCAGACAACAGTCAGAGCCCTGATATTCCTGCTCTAGTGTCACCAGGCTGTCCTCCTGCTCACGGGCCAGCCTGGCATAGCTCTGGGCTGTTCTGCTTAATTCCCAGCTCCTGCATGTCCCTTGCTGGGCCCAGATCTTAGGAAAAGCACTGCATAAGCCTCTGTGGTCCAGCTCATGTAGTGAGGCACCAGCATCCAGCCTTTATGCTCCCAGAACTATTTCTGATTTCTTTAATCCAATGGCTATTTAATCTAAAATGCGTAAGAAGTGATACGAGCCAATCTTCCCCTCATGGGCTATGGATTCACATTCTTGTGACCTGTTTTCCTGTAAGAAAAGAATCATGCCTTCTTTTCTACAGACTTCCTCAACTTCTTGGTATTGTGTGGTGGAGGTAGAAGATGAAAACTTTTATCTCAATATGAATTATTATAAAGGAACTATGTGAAGAAGAGGTTTTTCACGACACGAAAGGTATCACCTACAAGGCACATCCGCTTGTCAGGATTGCAGAGCAGTGGTGCTGTAGTAACATGCTAGAAAGACTGCAAAGCTCTGTATGGTATGTGAGAGCTCAAATGCAAAGCATAAAACTTCTGTCTGATGTTATGAAATCCCTCTGTCATGGAATCTTCTGGGAATGTAATCCATCTTCTTTCATCAAGTCTTGTCATGAATCTTCCAGACTGGGAGGGAGGAATGGTTACTAAACCTTGATCATTATCTTTCTAGAGGTTGCTTACTGTAGCAAAGGGGTGGATCAAATCTAGTTTATCTTAAGGATTTGGGGATGAGAAAGTAGAAAAGAAAAAAGAAAGAAGAAGAATTTAAAAGAGAAATTACAGGCTGGGAAGCATGTGAGGGAAGTGGTTGAAAGGGCCTAAAAAGACCCTTTCCACAGCTACTCGGGAGGACCAAGAGCCTCAGGGCCTCGGAGGATACTGTGCACAGCACTGGGCTCTCACCGAGGGTGTCCATGCGTGCCAAGGAAAAGGAACTGAAAACTCCTCTCTGAAACCATTATATGGAGGCAGGGGAATAGCTAGTTGTTAGGTGTGCACATTGCTCAGCAGAGTACCCTGTGGTTTGCACTGTGGTGTGTGCTTGCGTAGCCGCCCTGCCGAGGAGCGTGCCGGCGGCAGAAGGGGTGCGTGCCCCAGGCGCAGGCCCTGCACAGCCCCTGCTACCTGCCTGCCCTGCGAGGGACGGGGCATCGCGAGCCCCTGCGGAGGGACAGCGAGGGATGGTCCTTTCCTCTTTGTAACGTACAAAGCCTGAAAAGGCAGGCTGTGAGAGGGCTTGATACACGCAACCCTGCACGGGTGTCTTTGGGGTCCATGTGGGTGTCTATAGCCTGAATGTGTCTGCACTGTGGCAGTCAGGGAGGCAGCTTTGCCTCATGTCTGAAAGCGCATTTTGTCCTATTACTTGCACAAAAGTGGGGCTGGCAGGCTTACCATTTTAAAACGAAGGATTCTTCCCACGGATGTCCTTCCTCCCTCTGAGAGGAGCAGCTCTAAACTGGTGGGAAAATCTGCAAGGGCCAGAGAAATAAAATAGTTGATAATATATAATATAAATAAATAGTTGATGGGATCTGACCTTTAAATCTCTTGTGCATATCAGAATCTTACTGGGGACACTATGACAATATGGGTATCTAGAAACTCAGTTGTGCTGGGAGAAGCTGAAACATATGATTAAAATATTCTCTCACCCTGAAGTGTTTTGCTGTATGCATGCATCTTTGCCTGTTAAGTAGAAACTCAGGGGGAAAAAATACTGATCGGTGTTTTTTTTGTTTTTATTATTATTTTCCTGATATTATCTAGTATTTTAAAACCATTTTTCCCATTTTTCTTGTGGGAAAGGAAGCATGGACCTTTGTGCTTTAGTCATTTATTTCCTCTCAACATAAAAAGCACCTGTATTAAGGTGAGCTTTACTATCTGGAAACAAATAAAACTCCTAGGGCAAAAAGCTGTAGCTATAAGTCCAGAATTAGGCAGTAAATGCTGGTGAGCATCTTCTCTCCCATTGCAAAGTCAGTATATTTCTAAAGAAAGTGTACCACTGGTATCCACATGTCCTGCTGCTTTTCTTCCTAAGGGATTAAGGTATTTGGCTGAAGGTCAAAAATTCTAATCAATATTCAGATTGGCTGGTAAAAGGGGTGTTAATTGGCATTAGAAAGACAGATCACTGATAAGAGTAAATAGGGAAGAGAAACACTGGTAGATTCACAGCTTTGATTTTGCAAAGGTACAGGAATACCCTGTGACTTTTTTTTTTTTTTTTTCCCTTTTGGTACACCTTTTGAATGTTAATGTTCTGCTGAAGATGGTTTCAGACAGGCTGCAAGGCTACTGCTGCACTCACTGAGACAGAATCCATTGAAGAGTTGCTGAGGCAGAACCGAAATTATAGCCTCACTTTAAAGAAACGACAGTATTGTCAGCTAATTACGTCTCGCACACAAATAGGATTCTCATTCAGCTTTGTTTCTTTTTCTTTTTCCTTTTTTTTTTTTTTTCCTGTGTGAAATTCAGAGCCTTTGAGAGACGGCTTTGGAACTTGGGTGTTCCCCAGTTCCTTGGCAGTCCCTGGTCTTTTATGCTTAGAAATACGGGGAAGGTGCAGAAGAATGGAAACTAAAGATAATTGTAACTACCTGTAACTGCTGCGGTGGGAAATGGGTCAAGTTCTCTCTCGACTAGATGAAGGTATTTGTTTAACAGAAATTGGTTGTCTAATTTTTCTATTTTTTTGCTTAAAGTTGTAACCTTTATTTTGCATTTGCCTGAGTAATACTGTCTGCATACAGTACCTCCTACATAGCAGGTCAGGAAAATGACATTGAGATTTAATATGTACAACAACTAAATGAATAAGTAGTAGTCAGAGTGTTGTATATTCTCTGTTTTCTTTCTGGAAAACACATTACAATTCATCTTTTAGTAATGCAAGAAAAGGAGTTATAAAATGCATCTCAAGTCATTTTGAGCTGCAGATGGGCTCTTTTTAATAAAGATTTGTGACAGTTAAGAGAGCAAATTCTACCTGCTGATTCATGTGGGATGCAGCCTATAAGGATACTGAGCATATTATTGGCTTTCAATCACTAGCATTTGTGGTTATCTTATTACTACACGCTTAGCATATTCACAGAGAAAAGAGTTGCAATATGATGCTGTATATCTGTAATCTCTCTTTTGAAGAGTGCATGGAGTTTGTGTGCATATTTATTTCAAACCTTCGAACAGATTTCTGGATGGTGTAAATATATGGATGCTTCACAAATCCATACCTTCAGCTGTTTGCATCTAGTATTTCATAAAGCTAGCAGGTACTTTAGCAAATGCAGTGACTAACTCAAGCTTCTGTAGCAGCTCTGAGATATTTTGTGTATATAACTTCCTTACACAACTTGGGTGCAGGAATTCCAAATACTGCATGTGCCCCTCAGAGGTAAAGTTGTATTTTAAGCATTGTGGAAGATAAAATTGAGTTCATATGCTACTGGAGCAGCTTTATAGAAAATAAATAAATAAATGAGCAGTTCCCTTTCTAGCACTGTCTTATTGCTGGTGTTAACCCCACCAACTCTCTTTAATACTGCCAACAGCAAAGTGGAGCACCAAGTGGTCTACAGCCACATGAGGATCTGTCTGGAAAAGCTGCTGAGAAGATGAGGGTATATCTGCAGGGAAAGGGCAACAATGCTTTGATCTCAAATTTTTGAGATGAAAAGGATGAAGTATGGGCAAAAAGAGCTTTGCTGGTATTTGTTTTCATTTAGCAATCATTTGGTATTTATTTTCATTTAGCTGACTGTCGGCAGCAGTAGTATAGGATAGAGTACAGAGGAACATGAGGCACTTCTGGATACAAGGTTAGGGTACATATAATTTCATGTGTTAGCCTGGTACCTTTTTGTAATGAAGTTTTGTTTATTCAAAGTAGGTTTAAAATGCCTATCACAGCAGCTGAGCTGTGAGTGAATGGAAATATCTTTGCTTGACTAGTTTTTGTACAGATGTCTGAGCCTGAAGGAACTTGCCGTGTATTTTTGTAGCTAAGGAAGTGACTAATCGGTCAAACTAGTATGGGTGGTATAGGAAAAATCATGCACATGGGCTTGGCACAATTGTGTGCCTGCTACATTCCAGGAGATATTCCATAATGGAAACGCAATTGCTCCACTCACATGGGATACCTACATATCAGGCATATGTTGTGAAGCACCATAAACCCACACTCTGCACTTATAGATCAAGCCTGTATTTTTATACAGATGGAGGAAGAGGGACAACAAAAAAAAAGTCCACAGGTGTTGATTTTATACATTTATTTTAAGACGGGAAAATACACTGTTTAATCTTAGCCTTGACGCATCCATTGCTTGATTTGTAATTTTTGCCATTTTAATTTTACAGAGCTAAAACTTCAAGTAGGCTCGATGGCAGTTAAATCAGGGGTTGGTAGCTAGTTTGCGGTAGCAGAACATTTGGCCTTGTATCTAGTCACAGGTTAAATGGTTAAAAACACTGAACTGTTCATTCCTGTGACTCAAAGAGTTTTTTGCCGGTCATATTCCTCCTTTGAAACTGCTCATTCCAAATACTTTTCTAACTGTTCTACATAATTTACATGGAAGAGTTATGGAGTTAATTATTTGTGAAGCAATAGAAAAAACTGATGTAGATACTATAGAGTATTTAATGTAAAATAATAATGTATTTATCATTTATTTTAGATCAATGCACACTTGATCATGTGTGCCATATTTTAGTCTGGACATCTTCAATAACTTGTTGAGTTACCTGTTCGGAAAGATGAAAGACAAGTAATGCTAAACTATGTGTACCTCGGACTATCCTGGAATTATTTATACTAACTGAAGACAGATTTTGGAACTTCTATTATCTGTCACAGAGTATAACTCATGCCATATTGCAGCTGCATGAATAACATCACAGGAGAGCTTATGAACATGTAGAATGGAAGAACTGGGAAAATGGTAAAAATCAGCAAATTGAGAAATTGTGATTTTTTACAATCTCTAATGTTGCCTGCTCACAAATTTACAACAGTTTTTCCTTACAAAAACATATGCATATAGGTGTCGATACAGAATGCCATTTATGTAATATGTGGTAGTAAATGGGGTGATTTAAACAACAGAGTGAAGAATTACATACTTAATTGTAAATATATTGTTACTAGAAGAGCGGATCTTAGAGAAATTCATTAAGTCTTGATGTTTCTAAAAAAGAAGCTTTAAGCTTTGAGTGCAAGGAAATTTAACAGAACAGATTTTAATCAAAGTCAATCTGGAAACAAATGAAGTGCTGAAATCACAGAAAAGGTGATTTGAACAAGCTTAACTCTTAAGAGTCCTGAAAATTTGCATCTCACCTATCAAAGTGTAGCTAGTGATATCAACTAATTAATTCGTGGACATTTTAAACTCAAAAACCTTAGCGGCTTGGTGAGAAAACTGGCTTTTCTTTGTGAGAAAACCGGCCTTTTGGCCAAGTCCTATGCTCATGGCTCAACTCCCGGGTTGCAAATTGGCACCTGACACTGCATGAAAGATATTAAGTCTCAGGATATGCCAATGACTTGCCTATTTGACGCTATTAATAACACGCAGGTTTTGTCCTCTTTCTGCATTTCTTACTCAAATTGTAAGCACCACCACAGGGAGACCTATGATTGAACGAGCTAACCGATGAGTGCACCCTGGCAAGGAGAAGTGATAATAGCAACCTGATGTGGACAGAACATTGTGCAACTGTGTACTCATTAAATAAAGCATTAGTTGCACCGGCAAGGAACCCGTTACAACAAGTAATTGAATGGGGCGTCTCTGCATTCAAAGGAGGCAGGGCTAGTCCTTCATTTGAAGGATAATCTATTTGTTCTATTAGTTAAAATTTCATCCTAGCCCATAAAAAAAATAAAAAAGAAAAAGTCAGCTCAGCACCTGGAGAACCTTAGTTACCTCAGCTTTTCCTTTTAAACATCCTTGAGGCTTTTCCACCCATAGAGTAATCTGGTCCAGATCTTAACTGACTGGAACAAGCTAGAAAGAAACACTTTCAGGGTATGTTATTGTTATTGCTAATACCTGGTTTCTACTAGTTCACTTGCTATGATCCATAGGTTACTTGGGCTTTTTTGCCTGTATGGATACATATATGATATATACTGGGCCTCATGTGCTTGAATTCATCTTTTGCCCCTTGGAGTCCACCTTAGAGATGGATGAGAAGCAGAAATCTCCCTCATACAGTCAGGAAGGACTTTTTTGTGGCTATCTCTGCAGCTCCTTCAAACCCACTTCCAGGTTTCTGTCTTCCCTCGAAGAAGTGCTGAGGACAGGTTTGTTTACTGCCTGTGTGGACATTATAAAACCTATGTGTGTATTTGCTAGGCTGCGCTTTCTCAAAGCAAAGCAAACTGGGCACTGGGAGCCCACGCTGCTGGGCTGAAGCTTTTCCAGGGCCCCAACTAATGGCTTGTGCCTTTAGCTACACCCAGCTGCTTTGAAGCACCTGCATGCCTCTTCAGTGGGGACAGTTAAACAACATCTCATCACTTAAGAAACTGCTAGTGATCACATTTAAGTTGTAACTTGCAGCAGAAGTAGTCCGCAGTGCACAAATTATGCTGTTGTGCCAGGCACCATACCATACCATAGCCCCAAAAATGAGTAATGAGCACAATGTAATAAGCCTACTCAGAAGGCTGGCTGGAAACCCAAAGCCTTAGAAAATAGATTCATTTGAGCCTTGCAAGTTCTGTAATTGGCTATAGAGCCATTAGCATGCAGTCCTGTTATTTTGCCGCATATCATCTATAGGGTGATAATTAGTAGTCTGAATGTGCAAAGCTGCTAAGTGCAAAACAATCTGACATCTCTGCTGATTCATAAAATTGGTCAATAGTGCTCATTGATATGGGAATGAATATGTGACTCTTCTCTGCATTATTCCACTTAGGTTCCTGTTCAGGTCCTAAAGGAAAATAAAGAGCGACATTGGCTTATGACTCAGTCACAAATTATGTGTATCTATCTTCCTTAAATCCAATTTCTTCAAAAGGTGCAGAGAAACTGTGCACTGAGTCTTGTGTGTCTTCTAAGTTTGGAATTTAAAATCAGCATGTCAAAAGTGAATCATTCTTGACTGTCACAAATCTTTCATCTTGTCCTACATTTTCTGAACACATTGTATTCAGGTAATGCCTAGAAAGATGTCAGGAAAACCTTTCCTAAAATGCTCAAATCTGTGCCGACAGCAAGCATAATGCATTGTGTCTTGTAACTGCAGTTTTAGGAAAGGCTGCATTAAAATGCATGACAGAAAAATCCATGGCATAATGCATATGCTGAAGAGTTTTCTAAAATCAGACTAACAGAGGTTTTTTAGAAGGAGGCAGCATTATCTTCAGCTTACATTTGCAGCATCACTGCACCAATGTTGCACTTCTGTCTCAGTTCCTACACTTTTTTCCTTTTTACAACAAAATTATTTATCATCAGAATTCAGCCCTTTACTGACATCACAGAAAATCTGTCAGCCTTATTAAAATGCATGTTCCTAAAGTTTAGCTTTCTCTGTTAGACAATCCTCTGTGCTTTTTGTCAGTTAGTAGCTGAAATATTCTCTGAAAGTATTGTAAATAACATCTTTTGCACCTACCCATCCTTTCAGCCACAAATTGAATCAGGCAATAACTGTGCAGCTTCAGTATCTGCGTTGCTTAAATACTTTCTCTGTGTTGCTTGAACAGTGAGTTTTAGAACAGTTCTCACAATACACCAATATGACACTGCTCTCTTAATCCACTTATACCTACTAACCATTTTTACTGATGCGCCCTTACGAATCATTACTGATCCCAGTCTAGTGAGACATCATTTACAATTACTTAGAAATTCTGCTTGTGCATGCTATATACTGCATTCTGCTCTGTTCCTTTTTTCACCCTGTTTACCATTAATGCAATGTGCTCAGTTAAGACTCCAAGTTGTTCAATGCATGCTTAAGACTGTATTTAGCCATTACCCCTCATATGGATTTCACAAATCATGAGGGATTAGGCTTGGTCAGTAGTTGGAGATGAAGCCTAGCAGGCAGTGCCACGGCAATGGCAGGTCTCTTTCAGCCAGGTTTGAACACTTCCTTTTCCGGAGCAGACATTGCAGGTCATTTTAATGGCATCAATATCCGGATCTGAACTGTGCAGTCCAGCAATCCTTCCTTCCAGAAAATCCAGTGTGTAGGAAAGGAGGGAGCAATAGTTGACAGAATCTCGGAGAGACAGTCAAGGAAGCTGGTCAAGAAGTGCCATGCAGGCTGTAGCACAGAGTGTGCTCTGCAGACTAGAAACTTCCAAGTCCAGGCCCAAATCCTCATGATCTTCCTGATGCTACAAAAGAGGTGACATTAAAATCATTTGTTTGCTAACTGCATTCATAAAACTAGATGTGATTTTAAGAAGAGAAAATATTTCCGCTTGAGAAAAAATAGTACTTATTTCAGTGTGCCTTCCTGAACATTTTTCCTCTCATTTCAGAGTCATGTTATTTATGTCTTTCCTTCCTGAACACTGAACGGTTACGGGCAATGGTGTCAGCCTGCTCTCTTTGAGATATGTGCATTTCGTTGACCTGCAGCAGATCTTCTCCATCCCACCTCAAAACAGTTTTGTTCCCCTTGGGTAAAACTGAAGTCACATGCCTTCTTTTTTCACCTTGCTAACTCAGCTCACTATCTCAGTTGCTGTTTTTCTGTTATGCCAAAGAGCACAGTTTGCTTCACACCTGCCATTTCTGTAGTCTATCAGAATAGTGTGATGAAAACCTTCATTATTCCTCTTTGCAGAAGGTCTAGTTATACTTAATACCAGTGGTTCCTCTCTATATTGCCAGCAGAAGGATGCAGTATTTCTAACAGCTCTCTAGCATATGACACCACGACAAGGAAGACTGTTGTCAAATCCTCCTCATCTCCTTTTTCACCATTAAGAGGAAGTTGTGCAGAAATAACCAAAGAAAAAGGACATCCACAGTTAATGTTGCTTCCCTCTTTGCTCTACAGATAACCATGTACATCTGAATGGCCTCAACTTCGACCACAGCCAACTGATGATGAAAAGGAGGAGACTGTGGGATTATTCCTTTCACTTTTCCTGGATGATGGAGGGAGAGATATTTGCTGCCACGCTGGTGCCACCAGGGAACATGCCACCAGATTCCAGCATGACTCTGGAACAAAAAACCACCTTTGTCTTTGTGATTTTACTGTTTATTTTCTTGGGAATCCTCATTGTTCGCTGCTTCCGAATTCTCCTTGACCCCTACAGGAGTATGCCAACCTCAACTTGGGCTGATGGACTTGATGGACTGGAGAAAGGCCAGTTTGATTATGCTCTTGCTTAGAGACTGAGAATTATGCAGGCTGATTTAGTACATTGATAAAGAGTGAAAAATTGTGTAATGTGTCTCTCCTTTTTTTTTTTTTCCAGATAATGTAGAGTTTCAACATATAAATATACACACCACTTCTCTCTTTTTTTTTTTAAATTAAATAACACAGCAAGTTATATTTTTGAAAGTAAATTAGCGAATCTTCTTGTGGGGAAAAAAGGCCATTAGCAGATCTTTGCTTCAGAATGTATAGGAATAATACATAGCATGTCTGATATTTTATAACTCAGTACTTAATTTACAGACACGAGAACAAGCCTTTTCTAGGGCAGCCTTTTTATCATCAAGCAAAAGTCTGTGGAGAGAAGTGTCTTATAAGTAAGGTAAGAATATGATTTTATGACGTGTATATGATAAATAACTTTTCAAGCCTTCAAGTTCTGAAGACAGGTAAGGAAGGAACTATAAGATAAGGCTTAGAGCAATACAAAACTTCAGGAGAAAAAAAATCCTTCATATATTCAACAAGATGCTCTTTCTCAGCTTTAAACAATGAAGAGACTGCTTATTAGTAACAAAGAACTAGCTGTAATCTTGATTGTGAATAAAATATGTAATGATTTTGGCCTTTGTCTTTTGTACCAAAACTGATTTCTACTAATGGATAGAGTGCCAGGTGGGTAAAGACCAGACTCCTGAACACCCCAAAAGCCAGAAATGTGCCTTAGCACTATCCAGCTTGTTAAAACATTTCATGGCACGGGGAAGAGAAGGAGCACACTGCCCATTTAAAGCTGAGGCTTTGGAGCTGGCTATCTTGCACTTGCTACAGTACTGACAGGCAGCTGGGCAGTTTTCCCCTTGTGCTTTGGCTCGTGGCCCCTCA
>NW_010589212.1:703523-765451 GCF_000705375.1 Tinamus guttatus | reverse complement strand
GGCCCTTGCTTGGAGGCTGCAGCTTCCACAGCCAAGGCAGTGGAACAAGGGGTGTCTCTGCACAGGTCCTCTAATCTGGACAGCGACTGGAGCAAACTGGGCTTCATCACAGGTTCAAAGGGCTATGAACCGTCGCGGGTGACATGTGAACAGGGCTTTGCTTCTCGCCCTTGCAGAGCAGGCATGTTTTAGAGATGGAGTGGGCAGAAGGGGATAGTGACACAGCTGACTTCGCCACAAGTCGTGACATACTGACACTAGCCACTGATGAGTCAGTACCAGGGCACCTAGATTCAAGCAAACCAAACTTTTGGATTGTTTCCCAAAAGCAGCAGTGGTGTCGAATACAAGAAACGTGCCTGTTGTTGAGTCAGTGCTGTCTCCAGTAATGTGTTCTCAATATTTATGAAGCAGCAGTTACCTGTTTCTCTCTCTGGCCTGTGATCTCTTCCCTCTGTTGGGGTCTGATGATTTGCTAGAAATGGGGATTGAAGACACTACAGATTTGTTCCCTTTTAAAAGAAAACCTATTTTCTTTGTAATTATACCTAAAGAGGGAGGTGATGCCCCTGATCAAATGAAGCTAGTGCTCATGTGAGGAAATACAATCCCTGTGTAGGGCTGGGAAGATCCTAACTGAGGACTGCTCTGGAGCTTTTGCTGGCCAGAGACTCCAAGGAGACGTTTTTGTAAACTGCTGGGATAAGCCAGTCTACTAAGGAGAATTTAATGCTGTTGGGCAGTCACACGAACTCATCACATCTCTGCATATTGCAACACTCTTAGGTGGTTGTTGCAAAGATAAAAAACTCACACAAATTTTTCCTACCACAGCAAAGAAATTTGCCTTAACATCTATTAAAAGTCTGATAAAGACTTACTGGCAGTTCAGCTGTGGGCAAGCTTACCTTCCTCTTGTCCAGGAAATGCAGGACAGGCTTTGAAGAGAAAGAGCACGACCCCAGCCCATGAAGCAGCCCCTGCATACTGCTTTGCCTCCTAGGAGTAGGTGTTCACTATGGAATGATCTGAAATATTAATGAGCCTGGAAAGAGGATCTGCATGCTACTGCAGTCATGCTCAGACAGCTCTGCAGCGTTGCACCACACTGGTGTAAGCTTTTGCTTATTGTACTGGTCTCTGAGGAAAATTCCATGCAATCCTTAAGAACTCTTCTGAAATCCAATATTCCTGAACATAGGCTCGGCAAACATATTTTCCATATTGAAGAGAAAGAAGGAATTGTGCTTTTTTTGTTTTGTTTTTAATAAATGCCACATTTATGTTAGTTTGTTTGACAAACAATCTAACTGCCAGGAGTTTAAGTCAAGAGGTTTGTTGGGGGCAGGGGGACAAAGAAAGCCAAACAATAACAGTTATTTTCTGTAGGGATTAAATCTTTTTCACTCCACGAGGATCTCAAGACTTGTAACATCTCAGTCATGACTGCTGAGAGCAGGCTCCCATCTCAGCTCCACTTTCTAGGCCAGCAGTTTAATTCTGCAATGTGAGGCATGCACGTGTGTGAGAAGAGCCCCCCACGCTGTCTCTTCACAGTAGTCAGGTTTGGGTCAACTTGTACACATGTGAGTTTGCTTTATATTAGTTTGGGTGTCAGGAATGATGTAGCCACAGAAATTCTCAGCTCTGTGCAGTCTGCAAGGGTGCCTCCTGTGGGATGCATCCTCCTGTACCAGACCTGCACTGATAGTGTCTGTTACTGCCACACAGGTGCAGAGCTCCCTCTTCCAAAGGTCGGTCTAACTGGGATCCAAAAGCACAGATGTGTTAACAGGAAGAGCAACGAGAAACCGCAGCATCCAGCTGACGTGATCTGCAGCAGAGCAAGCATCTCCTACCTCACCAGAGGTGGCGCTTCATGGCACCTGGGTGTCTTCAAGTCATTAGGGGGTATTCTGATGGAAATATGAGCACAAATCTGTCCTGTTCTTAACCCTTTGTTCTAAGTACCTTGAACAAATGCTTGATTTTGAGGGAACCATCTGCAAGTCGTTCTAGTCAGCTTTTGCCACACACGGCCCAGAAGAGGCTTGTAGATACAGAGTTGGACCCATGGTCCTGATGGGATTGGTACACAGGGATTTAGCAGGTTGGAGATCTACGAGAGGTGCTAAGGCCACATGTATGGGCTGTGGCTTCACAGGGCACTGTCAAGAGGTCTAATTTAGGAGTTACAATGTCTGTTTTGATCCACAGACTATTTGGTAGTAATTTCACTCAGTTGGTTGGGTGCAAAGATAAACAAACTTGCTCATGCCAGTGACCACTGAGAAGCAGCCCACACAGTTCAGGGCTGCAGGCCAGAAGCCAAAATCCATTCATCTACAGCATGACAGGGACAGTGGCCATGACCACTATTTGTTCTAACACAAAATCTCATTTTGGTCACTCTGGTTTATTGAAATATGTTGAATCTCTAAATCACAGCAAATGTCTACTGATGCTGATGTCATTAGCATAAAAATAAAGCCAGTTGTTTTCCACATTTTACATGATATTCTCTGTGCTTTTGGAGTTCTGCAGCACTTTGGGACTGATTTTTTTGCAGCAACTTTTTTTTTTTTTTTTAAATACATATAAATTTGGTGGAATTTCTGCAGAATTATATGTGAGGCTGCCGTGACTCCTACCTATGAAACTTTGACACTTTCCTTGGTGAGCATCACCATAAAAGCATCTGACTTTTTTTATAGTAATTATTTCCCACCTCTTCACCACTAATCCATTTCCATTATGTCTTCATGGAGTCTGCATCATTATCTGCATGGTCTAGAAGAAGGAGAAGGTAGCGGTGACAGGTTAAGGACCAATCCATAATAACCTGTTCCTGAACTAGAATTTACACCCATTTTACGGATTTGATTTTCAGTAAGATTGTTAAGGTTCTCCACTATAATCTGCATTTGTTTAAATTCTTGCTTTGCTTCTTGGATTCGTATCAGGGACTTTAAATATGTGACATTGATACTGAAAATTAGGTAGTAACATCTAAGCACAGAACTGCTTTATAAACACTGAAACCATGGCAAACTTCTAGAGACCACCTAGAGCAGAGCACAGTATTGGTCCCAGTATTTTACCACACTTACAGTAAAATGTATTTTTCATTATATTATGTTGGCATTTTCTATGTTGCACCTTGTGCCCACTGCCTGACCTCTGAGAAAAGCTGATCTCCGTCTTCTCTATGCTTCTGAAGGGACAGCTGCAGACAGCAGTAAGCCTCCCCTGGGCCTCCTCTTCTCCAGGGTGAACAGAGCTCCTCAGCCCCTCCTCATGCACCAAGTCCTGCAGCCCCTAATCAGCTTGGGATCCTCTGCACTTGCTCCAGTATGTCTTGTACTGGGGAGCTCTACACTGGACACACTTCTGCAAATGTGATCTCCCAAGGACCAAATAGAGAGGAAGGATCACTGCCACAAGGGCATGCTGCTGGCGTAAGTTGTTTTCTCCACTGCCGTACACTTCAGTAATTTCAAGTATTTTCTTGTAAAAAAAAAAAAAAATTGGAAGCACTGAAAGTTGAACTCCCTAAAATCTGCTAGAAAGGATGTTACCTCATACAGAATTTTTGTCTCACATGGGCAAAATTAAATAGTGAAATTTTTGTTTGAATGTTTAATCTGAGTTTTCAAATTAAAAATCCAGAGAGCCTAGATGTAAATGCCTTGGCCAAATACAATTTTAATAATCTCATCCTGGTCATCTGTTTGTGGAGGTTTACTTGGTGACTCAGTGATGCAGTGGGAAAATAAATCTTCTGTTCCCTTTTTACTTATGCCCCCTTTACACCTTTCCTACAATCAATTTCAGTGGCCATTTGGGCAAGCAAGGATGGTTCTTGTCTTAGCGTGCTAATTGGGAGCTGAGTAAAAGAGGAGGATGGGCCCACAGCTTATTTTCTCAGTGAATTAATTTTATTCAGTGTGAATTAATTTTATTCAGTGAATCTGTTTGAATATCTAGTGATGTCAATTGCTCCTGTAAAACACATTACCTCTTTTTACAATCTTCCAGATATGCTTAGACTAGCTTGCCACGAACAGCTATAGTGTTATTAAATGCTGAGTGCTGTGTGGTGACTGAAGGCAGAACTGAGCCTTTCTCTGCAGATTAGGACAGTGTCCCATGTAATGGTTTTACGAATGTTGCCTACAGTACTTTTCATTTTAGGAGATAGATTTTGAAAGGAAGGACTGATGACAAATCATAATAATTGTTGAAATGCAAATCCATCAGAAAATAACCAAAAAGCAACTTTTCTCTTCTTGTCAAAGATTCATTTCTGCTTCTAGATACTTCAGCTTTGATATTTTCAGCTTTCTGGGCTTACTATTTAGGTAAGTTTCTGAACTCTAAAACAAGGACCATGAGGAATGTCTCCGTTTAAGACTCCCTACTCCCTCATTGCTTGTGAAAATG
Organism: Tinamus guttatus; assembly: GCF_000705375.1. Next base: position 761,008 of record NW_010589212.1, on the reverse strand, counting down.
CTGCTGTTATTTCTCTAGGAGATAATTTAAATTTGACATCACTCACAGAAAGAAAAATTTCTCTTCTGTAGAATCATGACTTGGGAATATTCAACAGATAAAACAAATGCACCCCAAAGATGTTGCAAGGGTGTCTACTGAGCTCTGGATGGCCGAAGTGAACTTATTATTTTACTAATTGCTATTGTAGACCTAGAGCACTGGATAATTTCCATTGATTTTTATTGCTAGAATCAACAAAGCGGGTAAGATTTGCATTTGGATTTGTTTATTCCACTATTGCATTCTGTATTACAGCCATACTTCCAAGGCATGGAGGTATGGCTATAATACAGGTGAAGAAGGTTCACATTACATCGTTTCTGTGTGGCTAAGCCTGGATGCCTGCAGCTCTAGGAAGCATCACACTGCCTGAAAATGGTATTTTATATGTGGGACTCCCAGCACATGTGGAGGTGGCGGCACAGAAGGACTTTACCACAAGACAGTTAAGGAACAAAAGCCGCCACCTGCCACCTGAGCCTTGTCTGCTCTAGATCCAAGGGCAGAGGGGAACGTGAGGGGCCTTAAAGAGATGAAAATCCTGGCCTGTACAAAGCCTAAGAGGGAGGTCTAAGAGGGTCCTCCATATCTTTCTAACAGAAAAGTCGTAAAAAAAGTGTTGCCTGTTTCCCTGAAATGTGGGCAAAGGTTGTTTTCTGTACTGACAAAACATTTACAATGCTGAACGGTTTTGTATGGCAGGGCTGGTAAATGTGTTTTCTGTCAGCGTTATTGCAGAGATGGGAGTTTTGATACTCAGTTTTATCTGTGCACACATTTGTGGCTTTGAACTGTGTACAATAAAACAAAATTGGACTCCAGCACGATCCTTCTGTGTTGGGTGATAAAAGCTAGACCAATATAAAGTACTGGCCTAGAAAAACAAGTTGGGGAAGGTGATAATCAAAACTGTAATTTTTACATAAGTTGGAAACTGTTAAGTGTTACTGTAAGGCAAAAATAAATCTCCTTGGACTTTTAATATGAGATCAAGTGATTACTTTTGCACCTTGACAACTGTAAGGAATCAATTATTTGCTTGCTTGTTTTTACTGGCTCTATAAAAATAAACTCAGTGGATCACAAGATTTTGTACATAGCTCAGCCACAGCTTGATATCAATCTAGTACAAACTCACAGCTTAAAACAGTATACAGCAGAAGTAGCAAAGAGCAGGAAGAAAATATTTAAAGCAGGAAGAAAATATTCTGTGGGCCAAATGAAAAGCAAGAAAGAGCAAGAAGTCTTTAAACCAGCTTCCTTTCACTCCTGCTCCCTCCTCACAACAGATATCACAGAGGTATGAAGGGACATGGAACAAGGAATGACAATTTGATGGATTGCAAAGAATTAGCGGTGTTGGCTGCAAGTGGCAAAACGGAACTCCTTGCTCTCCCAATGACCCAGGGGTGCAGAAACATACAGTTGCCTTTGAGACTTCATTGAAGTCATCAATCTGACTGAGTCTGAAGCTAAAGTGTAATAAAAGGGCCAGCCTTTTTTCTTCTCTTTTATTTTATGGTAAGAGGATTACTCCAGATGCAGTAAAATCTGTTTCAATCTCTTTGTTTGTATCTTTCATTTTGACAGTAAAGATCATGACAAAAATAACTCATAGCTTATGAATACTGTCCATTTCTCACATCCAATGGTATGTTATTTTAACGCTACCCTCAATATCATATATTCAAAAGTATCCACTGTTTATCATATCTGGATAGTTATGTTGCTATGTGGTATACAATTAAGTTCAAGTTAAACTGTCTCTACTCTGATAATTCCATCTATGAGACAGATCCAAAGTATTCTGTAGAATCAGCCGTAACGAAGACCACTTAAGGTGTTTAATACACGCCACAGTCATGGCTTGAACATGAAGGAGAGCATTCAGCTAGTCCAGGGGTTCATGCTAACGGGCTACCTGGTGGTGGGAGAGCTGCTGCTCCTTAACCAGATGGGGCATCAGAGGATGTGGACCTTCTGGGGACTCCGCTCCATTTATAGAAGACTACAGCTACCTAGAGTGTACCTGCATGCTACAAGCAAGGGAATATCTGCCAGATTTTGTGAGTAGCTGCAAGAACACTGGCCTGATTTATGGTTTTGAGTGCTTAAAAATGGAACTAAGGAAGTGGTTGTTATAATGCAATGTATTTTCTTCAAAAATGTGATTAACTAGAGGCATTGCAACTCATTTGCAAACATACTGCAGTCCCTACAGTAAGTTTCCTGTGCCAATAATATTCAAGCAGCTACTTTGTATAACATGTAATTAGCTTCTCCCAATTTTTGTAAAGTTACAGATAATTCAGATCTTTTCACATCAGCAAGTACTTGAAAAACAAGATGTAAAAACAACAAATCTTCAGTGTATTTATTTGATGCATTGAACTATAACACATGGTATCAATCAATTTATCTGTTTCACCTCCCCATTAGAGAGATAAAATTTAATCTCTGCAAAACATTTACTTGAAAAAAGGAAGTAGATTCATTGTAATATTGAATGAAAAAATGGGTCAAGCTGCTTTTGTGGACACAACTAGCTAATGAAAATACACCCCTAGAATATTATGTAAGAACTGAAAAATGTAAATATAAGCCTCCAAATGAATATCCTTGGATTTTTTTCCTAGTCAGAGGTGAGTCATGTTTTCCTGTATATTTTTTGGTGGCCTTTAAAAATCTTTGTCTATTGTGGAGACTTGCATAAATTTTGTTGTACACATTTTGATCTTCACAGTGTTGGCTCTCAAAACTGAGTATTTATAGCTTATTCTGGTTGCAGACAATGTTTGTGACAGGGAGACTTTGAAAAATTAAATATCTACCCATTGCATATGTGAGGCCGCTGCAACTGCAGCAGCTTGACTCCTGAGGAGCTGCTCTCCTCATTTTGTTTAAACATTAAGGCTCTCCTCATTTCACAACTAACTCCCTTTCTTCTTTCCTTGAGAATTATTTCTCAGTTCCTGCTAAATATAGAAAAAGGTCTCCGGAAACGCGATTTTTTAAAAAATTTGTAGATTTTCTTTTGGAACTAAAAATTTTTTTTTGTTCTACAAAATTGCTTGGTTAACTGTGTTCCTCATCCCCACTTCCTCACCTGACTCTCAAAGAACTGCAGATGCAGAACTGCAGAACATCGTGCAGCACCAGCCCTGCAGAAGTAATAGGTTATGGTTCTTTCCACCTTGACTAGCTTGACCTAGCAGCAAATGGTCCTACCTACTAGTGGCCTACCACACTACAGACTGGATCTAAGATTGGGCAAATAGGTGATTTAGGGCTTTCCTTTCATCCTTCTAAATGTGGGACCAGCCAGCGCCTCATTTGGAGCTACAGTGCCTCAGTTTCTCTCCAGCTCTCCACAGCTCTATGGAACAATTTTATCTGTCACAGAATACCTGGAACAGATGTCAGTTGCTCATTGCTGAGCACACACTTTCCTCTTGAGGCAATGAGGAGAGCATCTAGAAGTGTCCATATGTCCGCTTAATCCTTCTGTGCCATAATGAAGCAGCAAATCAAACCTGTCAAACCAGAAGCAAGCCCAAGAGGCTTAAAATTACTTTACAATAGTATTCCTCGGTGTTCTCATTATTAGCAGAAGAAAGAGCTTGAAAATCTGTCCTGAAGAGCAAAAGACCTGTGGGAACAGGTTAAAACTGAAAGAAAATAGTAAGAGGCAGGAGGGGAGAGCAGGCACGTCACTGCTGCTGCTACTGACCTCTGAACACATGAACAGAGCCCTCTGCTACGGAAACCAGGTCTTGCATGTGCATTTCAATACCCTCACAAGGCGCTGCTTGTGAATCCATAAGCATTCAGCCTTACGGACAGCCTTGCTGCCACAGGTGAGCCCTTTATCTGTGGTGGGGTCACCACACATGTACTATTCGTGGATGTTTTATTCTGCCTTGTTTTTCAATCTCTCCTTACCTAATGGTATACCTGGTCTGTAAGTATAATAAATTTAAGCTTCACAATTACGAAAGCTTGTTTGCCAGTCACTGACATTTATAAGATTAATGTTTGATCTCTCCAGAGCAGAAGATTCCATATTCCAATCCAAAATGGTTACATCAGCACTACAGTAATTTCAATAAAATTACTACAGCTGGCTCGATTTATAATGATAAACTGAAGGCTACAATAACAATTTAGAAAAAAAAAGTTATCAGGCACACCAATGTAAACTGGTGCAATTACTTGTTAGCTATGATTTAAATCACTCTTGGCAGTAGAGTAGGTGTGGAAGACATGTAGGAAAAAGTCTTTGGCCCATGCAGATGGCTTTCGCCATCCTTCCTGGCAGTACTACTTATGTACTGACGGTAAAGGTGATTGAACTTAGTGAGTGAATTAAAGTATTTCATTCTATAAATGATGTTTGTAACACTTCAGAAACACGCATTTCTATGAAATAGTGTAATGATCATCAGTTACTTGCTGATACAGAGGCACAACATAGTGTGAAACAGATTTCTATATGCTGACAGAAGGCTGATTAATCTGCAGAATTTGAAACCTCACACTTGCTGGGTGCACAGCGTAACTGGCAACACAGTTTTGCTGCAAGTTACTACCTAACCAGATGATAGAGTGAGATGGATTTCTTAGGAGGAAGAGACTCATGTTCGTGGCTGTGCATAGGAAAAGGGTTAAATCTCCTACACTGTTCCTTCTGAAGGCAAGTAAGTCTTTTTGCATAAGGCAAGGTAAAGCTGAGCAAAGGAAGAAGGATTTCCTTTGCATATGTGCCACACACAGCGGTGCTAATAATTCCTGTATTTATACCAGAGATATCAATGTAAACAGCATGATACCCTGGAGTGGCTGGGCTGTCTGTACGAAGTAAAGGTTATTGCTTCCTGAAAAGTGATAGGCAGACTCCTAACCAAAAAATCGCATTGCTATGGTCAGAAAAACTAAAGACAAGGAAATACGTCCAGGGTGAAAGAAAAAATACACAATCAGTCTCCCATATACATACAGTATCACGCAACAGGACCCAAACTGACATATACACAAAAAGACAATGATGTAGTTCTATCAGAGCCTGGCCACTTTTTCAAGCTCTGTCTGTCCTTGTAAAATGGAAGCTCAGTAATACAGAGGTCCAGGTTGTGACTTCTTTGCCAAAAGTGGCATGAGGCTGAAACAGCAGAGACAATCTATTGTTTTACGGACAACTGGCCATTTTAGAAGGAACAACAGTTGCTTCCTATTTCTTTGAATGTGCCCTCTCAGAGGAGCAGCCTTTGTTACCAATTTTCTTTTGTAACAGAGCAGTCTAACCAAAGAAAGCACTGTTCAGAGTGACTGACTTTTCAAATGCTAACTAATGAAGCTGCTGGATGTTTTTCAGATCTTATAAAGGTTTCTGAAAGGGGTGTTGTGAGGGATGCCTCCCTCGAAACACCTTTCCGCACATCCTGTCTCCTTGGTGTACGTGATGGCTGAGGTGCCCCTTCCAGGGAGATGCACAAAGCCTGTTTTTCCTGATACTTGTTATTTACCCATTCTACTAAAGGTGTAAGTCCAGCTCACAGTTCTACATAAACTTAATCCAAAACCTCTGCAATCACATCAGGAAGGGCATTTGCTTTGCTACTTAACCTTGTCTGTAGTGGCAGGAGTCAGGAAAAGCATCAAAAGACATGAGGACTCTCCAGCCAGAAACCTGGCTTAGCTATAAGAGAAGATAAACTGCTATGTCCAGCTGGGAAAAAAGAAAACAAGGCAGGAGATGTGTTGATGGGAGGGACTGATTGTGAGTGATGTTCCCTGTAACTGTGTTTGCTAGGCAGTGTTAGGGACTTGAAAGGAAATGTAAGTCAAAGGACTGAGAAGGTAAGACACCAGCTGGGAAGAATGAGGGTAATGGGGTCCATTCCCATGGCAGCAGGAGGCCCTGGCTCACTGAGGTCCCTGCATTAACGAAAAGCGCTTAGAAGCTGTTGACTCACCCACTTGGAAGAGGCAAGGAAAAACTCTTGCTTTGTGTGCTTGCTGTTGCTACTGGCAAGGAGGAATCTTCCTCAGAAAGGCAGAAGGGATCTAGTCCTGTGCGGACTTTTTTCTTCACAACTTCAGAAAGATGGGTCCAGATTCCAGGAGAGATGGCAGTTTCAAATTTGATGCAACTGAAGGACAATGAAGATCCCAGCATAGGTTGTTAGGTTAGGGACTGATAAAGCTCTAGCTCTTAGAAGCATTTTGTGGGACATTGAGGAGTTTGAGCAAATTCAGGAAACTTTAAACTGAGCTTGTATATATGGATGACATGGAATAAGTTCCCCCACACAGAACTTCTGAGGTCCCTCCAACCAGAGATTACAATTTCCTGTGCTCAGGCACTGGATGCTGCAGTATGCCTTATTTTAGAAGTGTATGCACATGCATAAATTGTGCAGTCAAACAGCGTTGTAGCCTACTGTTAAACGAACTCAGCAAAATGTCTGTGCTGCTCTTTACCTACAGACAAGGCTCATATAATGACTGACTGAATGGAAGGGGTATTTGGCTGTACCGTCTTCTGATCCCTTCAGGTTTGTTTGTTTCTACTTCTGTGCTCTTCACACTTAATTTACAAGTGGCTGAAAGCCAGTTTTCATGAGAACTTAGTCCCTTTGCAGACATCCTCAATTATTTATGCCTTTCTTCAACAGTGAGTCTATTGTTCTTTGGCCTCATCTGCAATGAATCCTTGTTTCCGCTATGTGAGTTTTCTGTTATACAAGGATGCTCCAGTTTTCATAATAGCCGGTTTCAAATAACCAAAAAGCTACACAGCTACACAGTAGGTGATGACTTAGAAGCCCTTGGAACATGTGTAGCAGGCAGTGTAAAAAACTTACCAAGACTGAAATTTCATGGAGGAAAAGAGTGATCCTGACAAGTTGTGAACACACGTTAATCATTTTTCTGTGAAAACTACCCTTAAAGCAGACCATGGTGCAAATCTCAGTTGTTTTAGGGGTAGAAATGTGATGTGGCATGATTGTACTCCTCATAATGTCACCTTTCTCTTTTGCCTGTTTGCCTGCCTTTTGCAGTCTCTCTCTTTCTTTCTTTCTTTCTTTCTTTCTTTCTTTCTTTCTTTCTTTCTTTCTTTCTTTCTTTCTTTCTTTCTTTCTTTCTTTCTTTCTTTCTTTTCTTTCTTTCTTTCTTTCTTTCTTTCTTTCTTTCTTTCTTTCTTTCTTTCTTTCTTTCTTTCTTTCTTTCTTTTCTCATTTCATTCTCATGGACATTTGGTGGTCCTCCTATGGACTTATTGGAAGTATCTGCTCAGGGTTTCACCTGACCCTGTTCTGCATGGATTTCAGCAATCCCCTCAAATCCATTTTCAAAGAAGTAAAATGTTTCTTTTAGCCTGACTTTCTGGTGCCTGCAGCATATTCCATTTTCCCTCATTTTATTCTATCCTCTAAATAATTCTTTTATTCTGTCTCCTTTAAGAATTCTCTTGTTGCTTGTCTTCAGAGAGCTTTTGTCAGTTACTCATTAGCTTTTATTGTGTTTTATTTACTATAAAATTTCCTCTATGCATCTATAACATTACTGGAGATTTCCTATTCTTTTAAGTGTTCTCCTACTTCTTCTTCTCAACCAGTGACCCTTCCTTTTTGTTTCTTTCTCAGTTTAAAACCTGTGGGAGGAAGAGTTGAATGAGGTATACCTTTTCACAAGAATGACTTAAGAAAACACAGAGAGAAATCAGATGCATGTCCTGTTGGACAATATTGAGAATCACCTTAAATTTTTATGCAAGGAATATTGATAAATAAGTCATAAGATGCAAACAAGATGATATAAATGAGAATAACATTTCAGAGGCACTATGAGGGATCAGAAGCTTTATGGAACATTAATCTGTAATGAATCTCCTGCAAAGGTGAAGGAATTTCTTTCCTGATCTAATAAATAAACATTATTTGAAAATGAAATCTATCTTTTTCTTCACTTAAATTTAGTACTGTTTAATGACTAGGAATTATCTAACCGTTTTTAACCTTGAACTTATTTGATGGATTCTGCATCTTGATCGGAAGGAATATGCTGTGTATGAGGCTTTTCTGCCATCAAATCTGTGTATAAAAGTACAGATATTGTCCTTTTCTCTGCAGTTATTAAACATATTATGTAAACCAATTTCTAACAAGGGAATACTGCAGAGAAAAACGATCTGCTCTTGTCCGTAACCATCCAAAGCAGACAGAATTCTTGCCATATGTAAATGTGTAACACACACACACACACACACAAACACGTCTGATTTTTTTTTTCAGCTTAAAAGTAGCACATCTGTCTAGGAAATAAAACTGTTTTAATCTTGGTGTGGAAAGCCAAGATTATACATTTATCACAGTTTTCCAGTTACTTGGCATACAGAAGAACAAAAGTGATGTGTGTCAGCGAGTGTATATGTATGCGTGAGTAGTGGCCTTCCTTCTTCAAGCACGGAACCAAAACAAACGACCAAAACACCTTTCCAGTAAGAAACTAATCTTAAATTCTGCTAGGATGCTTGACTAAAGGCTTCACATAATTATTTCCAAGGGTGGGGTACAAGGCCAAACGCTCTGTTTCCAGACAATATCTTACTTCATGGTTTCCTTCCTGCTGTTTAGAAAAACAAAACAAAACCCTGAAAACTTTTTTCTTTTTTAGAATTAGGGGTGTTCTATATATGTATGAACTAGTGTAATAGCATGGATCACTTTATAAGCCTTTCCATTTTCTACTACTTTCTAAAATTAGCCATGTTTGACAGTAAAACTATCCGTACTGGTAAATTCGACCATGGAAGCAGGACAGATTTTTAGGTGATTTTGACCTTCATGAAGGTTGGTTCACTGACTGTTCAGCTACAGGTTTATAACATGTTGGTATCTAGCAAAGCTGCCTCTATTATTATATTTGTTACATTTACTAGTGACTTACTGAATCTCTAGTGTTGCATCTCACTAACTGTTAGACTAGTCTTATTTAGTGATGAAATTTGCTGTATTAAATTTGTGACTTTCTTTAAGTCAGCTAGCCTTTTCAATGTTGTAACTTGAACTGTCTCTTTATATATAAGACTTCATCCACCTTCCTGGTAAAAGTGCTCTGCCAAAAGTTGTTCTTTAAGGCTGCAAAAGTACTGTTAGTGATGCTTTGAATGCCTATGTCTGCCACTTGTGAAGACATCATGAACTTATTATAAAACTTTTGTAGACTGAGACTTCTTTTTGCTATGATAAGCAGTTGTTCTGCCTACTGAAAGTCTGATGTTAAACAGTTTGTAGCAAAGTGACATAGCCTGAAACACAGCAAAGAGGTAAGTGAAATAATAAGTTCTTCTTTTGCATCACTAGGCTTCAGTAGTTATACTGCAATGATTTCTTCCTACTAATGGAGCAAAACTTTCAGAGTGCTTCTTTACCTATAATACTTGGTACATACTTGGATAAAAATGCTGATCCTTTTAAACTAAGATTAAAGACTTAACTGTGCTGAAAGAAGCCTGCATGAAAGAAATTGCATGATCCCTGTTAACCTAAGGCAAGTGAAAGAGGCAACCTGACTGAAGGAATTGCTGACCAAGGCCATAAGCTTTGAGATAACTGTCATATCGGCTGCCCAGCATCTTCTGTTAAGAAAACCTCTGTTTTAACGAATGATCTTTAGTCTGGCCTGTCGTGAAGTTGGAGGGTTTTTTACTAAAAGCCCTAATTAGTGAGAACAATGTAATAGAGTTTAACATTGTATAAGTCAGTGAAATATTAATTCCTTAAAATGAAAACAACCCCCCTGAAAAGTCAAACAAAAAAGGGGTGGGAAAGAAGACAATGTTGTATTCCTAGAATTTGCTATGAAGACATGGAAAAATACTATGCCCAGCACACTTGCCCTTCCAGAAATCTCCCTTTAGACAAAGATACAGGGAAAAAAAGTTGGCTGTTAAGCTAACACATTGCTCAATCAATGTTTCACAACCAGAATTGCTCCTTGCTATTTAGAGGGCTTCAGTTTTGGCTGGACACATCTGGCTCTGGGTAGAAACGTTTTTTAAATTTGGTTCAGTTAAGAAACTAAGCCTCTGTGGGTATGTTAGCTTTATCCCTTATTTTTTAAGACCAATTTGAATTATCAGTGAAATTCAGAACAGGAGCAATGATCTTGCAGGCAAGTTTCCACATGGTTTATGAATTTTTCTGACTAATGAGAAGTCAGAGGGAGGTAAGGCACTAATTAGTGCATCCCACTTAGCTTCGCGTTAACTTGAGCTCTTTTCTATGCAGCCAGCTCCGCAAGCCAAGCAGAATAATCAGCAGATATGTTGGTCAGAGCCAACGCTGACATACTTGCCCTTGTAGAAGGGAAGCTGGCGGGGAGAGAGCAGAAACTGAAAAGCCTGATGGGCAATGGAAGAGTTAAGAGTTGGGATTAGTGTGATACAAGCAAGCAGGAGAATACAAATAAGCAAGAAACCAAGGCCTGTTAACTCTGCTGTTTGAGAGACACTGTGTAATGTGTAACAGCACAATTACAGATGCTTTTGCACATTTCAGCTCACACTCACCTCTTTGCTTTTAAGAAAACCCTGAACTTGGGTTTGGAGCTGCAGTGGCCCAACTAAACTAAGTGATCTCACCAAATTACGAATTCTACAGAGAGGACGGTGAGCAATACTGCCAGGAAGGTATATATTAGAAAATAATGAGTTCTGCTCATGACATCTTAGCATTCATCCTTCCTTCCCTATGTATATAGGAAGATATATAAGATAAGATATAAGACATATCTTCTTCCTGAGCATACTGAGATGCTGTTTGCATTCTGGCAGCCAGAAGAACTCAAGGTGTTAGGCTCTTCCTCTTAAGATGCCCTAAGAACTCAGAAAGATCCCTTGGTGGACTCATTTAAAACATTCTGCAGTTCTGAATCTTCTGCAAAAGACAGAAGACTGCAGAACGCCTGATCCACTCTGTTGTTAGGTTACTGACACTTCCAAGTTACAAGTCATCTTGAACACAGAGTTGTACATAGTCTATGGATAGCTATATATAGGCAAGTAAAACTAAGGGCTGGAATTCTGTCTGGAAATGTCTCTGATTACAACAGGATATTGTGGTATGTTTGTAGCTGGACAAGGATTGTGAGTACCACTAATACTGAAATTTTTGGCTATTTCCTAAAATTTTTCCACTCTATTGAAGAAAGAAACAGTAGACTTCAATAAGACCGTGATGACTCAAATTATCAATGCTCACAATAAAAATCTTACTATTTCAGAATATTTGCTAAGGAGAAATTTCCAACATGATGCTACAGCAGCTACTCATCTCTTTGCTTCCTCTGCGCAAAGATTTGTACACTCATCTTCCCTTCACTATTACAATAAATGATGACTGAGCTTGAAAGCAGATGCTTTAGAGAACAGAATGCTGCAAGATGTGTGATCTTTTTACAGAGAACCTAGAGCCAAGGAGGTCGCTTTTATTATACAAAACTGTAGTTGAGACACTAATAGTTATCACTAAGAAGGGATTTCTTTCTTAGTAGCAGCCTAAACTTGTCATTCATCTTTGCAGACTGGTATATTTGTTTCCTACTTAGTCATCTGAAATCTGCATCATTTGGTTTTGATCTTCAGGCTCATGTTCCTGGATGGCTGGAAATTTTTCAGCCCTGATTCTTATCTCACCTGTAACAGTACAACCTAGGACCAAGTCAGTGGATGGAAGAGTTAATTAAATACATTGAATGACTGTACATAAGGGAAGTTGCTTTAGGCATTTGCTACCTGTATTGTAGCCAACAGAATAAGCAGGTCAATGGCAGGCCAGTAAAACACAAAAAGGCAGTCAAAGCAGAACTCTGTGTCTCTTCCATACTGTGAAAGTAAAGCTATGTTTTATCTAAAGACCACTTCACATGCCAGCAAGCAAATACCACTGCGGTCAAAACCCACAGACAAACTTGCAACAACACTGTGCAGTAGAAAAGGCACCAAAGAAAAGCAAGCATAATGAATATTGAAAGCTCTGACATCTGTAGCTGCTGGTGTGCTCACCAAAGAAGCCACAAGAGCTGAATTCTACTATGTTGAATCGACGGAAGATTTCATCACTACATTCAATGGGAAGAAATAATAATATTGCTTGCAGTCTGCGTTCCTCTGATTTTTTCTCAAAAGTTGGTCGGTAGTGCTCAGGTGCTAAAAGTAGATATGAGAAGGATTCAGAGAGGAATCCGAGATTGCAATGAGAGCTAAAAAAGCTAAAACTTGATAGTACTTATGGTGAGACTTCTGCTTACAATGTACTTCATTGTGAGGAAACACAGTTAAGTTTATCATCCCATCTGGCTAACTGTCAATAAGTTTAGCCATTATTTGGACTTCCCTGTGGACTGGAAAAACTACAGTGGAAACTGTAGTTTTCCTTATGAAACTTATAACTTAAGAAATATGGACATTTAGTCTACAGGCAGCTTGGAAGAATATGATGCTGTACATAGCACTTAAAGCCAAACAGCTCCAGAATGCCAAGAGTCGTGGTGACCTCAAGCCATCAAGTTTTAATCAAATCTAACCGTACAGTAAGAAATTTCTTTCAAGATTTTATTTTCATATTGTCTTTTTTGTTATTGCAGAAAGTGGATGATGAATCTGCAGCCATATAAAGCAAATCATGGCACTATGTCCCAGTCCTCCGTTGCAATACCGATCTGAAATTTACTCCTTTTGCCAGTCACTTTATGGCATAAGGAGCACAGGCACGGTAGCTAGCTCACTACTCCTTTGCCCTAGCAATTTAACTTCTCCTAAAACAACTGCAAGACCCAGTATATTTTTGCTGTCCTTACAGGCAGTTAAATATTTCTCTCTTCTCTGCTTATAATCTAGCCCAGGAATGGGGGAATAAGTAACCTGAAAGGTAGGTAGGATTTACGACTGTAGGATTTCATAATTATAACTACAGTTATGAAAACTACAGTTTTCATTGCCTGTAGCCACATGATTTTTCAAAATGTGTTTGACTAACCCAAGTTTGGGATACTTGTTCATCTTGGGAAATGATTTCTTTTTTCAAAAACAAAATATTCAAAAATATATCTCAAAGCTATACAAAGTTAATGTGTGCCCCATGCCTCAAACTAATAATGTATCTATATCAGGCTTGTGATGAAAAATTTTCTTTCTCAGAAAAGCATATATTGCTTTCTAATCCTGAGATATTTGGAGAATTTATATGCTGCACACTAGTGGCTGAAACAAATGGCAACACAATAATGGAAAATCACATGGCTCTGATCAGCCAGAATGAGACTGTGCTCATGAAATACGTAAACCTCCCAAGCACGATGTCCCCAACAGCAAACTAATATAATACCAGAGCTAAATGCCCTCGCCAGCTTTGCCATCTATGAGTGAGTGTGGGCTGAACCATGACAGTTTTCCTCATTGTTAGGAAAGCTCAAAACACTTCTAAAGAAATATTTTCCTTTAAGAAAACTGCTGTTCTCTCATTACATTTTGTGGAGAAAAAATCACTTTTACTATACTTTTTCCATGGATGAAATTTTTAATAAATCATATTTTGGAATCAAAGTGGCAACCTGTACCTGTCTGAACTTTTGGGGCACAGATTTTGAGATATATTTTTGACTCCGCATATCCTTTCTCCTAACCATTTTCTGCAGAGCTCACTTCCCAGAGGTATTAGGCATCTTGCACTGCATAGTAGTCTCCACCCAATTTTCTAGTTCAGTTGCATCAGGTAGAATAGAAATAATTTTTTTTTTCTCTCCCCAGCTAGAACAAAAATAGCTTTTCGATTGGCCCAGCTGTTGTCTTGTCCTTCGCAATGCATGAGAGATGGAGAGAAGTTGAGACATCTGCTAGGTTTTAAAGCCATGCCCTGAACTGATTCCTTCCTGCTTGTGAACAGATGGGAAGTAGACTCTGCCCAGACCTCTGGGAAAAAGATTCATGCAAATTGCCTCGTCTCGGTCTGCTTCCTTTAAAATGGTAATCTTATCACTCTTTGTGGGCAATTTGCATTGAGTCTAAAAATTATATTCCCTGAGAGTAATGAGGCAGATTGCTCATCTCCAAAGGCCATTCTGATTTGCAGAATGAGTAGCAGACTTGAAAACAACTGTTTATCCTGTAGGAAATACTGAGGTTATCAGAAGTGGAAGACTGTTACCTTGTTAAATATTTAATTATTATGAGCTCAAGCCTTTCTTGGCTGAGTAACAGTTAAGAAAAGATCCTACTGCTGGCAGGTTGCTGCCTCTCCTCAGGCAGCTGTTCGGAGATAGGAAATTACCATAAGTCTCTGAAAGGCCACGAAGTCCAAAGCAAAGGTGGCACGCACCCTGGGGAGTGTTGTCACTGCGTGTGACGGCCTACAGGAGCCGTGGAGTTCCTGTGGGGACCGGCTCCAGCTCCAAGGTCACGGTGGCACCAGCACCTTCGACACCGGAGGCAAAGCCCGGGTCAGGGAGCAAGAGCAGGCGATGATGAAGCTAAGCAGTGAGGTGATGAATGCTGCATTGCCTGCTTTCTGCCATTTGGAGAATGTTCCTCTTAATGTGGCACTGTAACAAGGCATTGTGCATTGTAAAACAATGTCATGGTCTTTAATGTTCTGACATTAGGGAAAATATGGCTATAATGTAAACAGGTCATTTTAGGGTCTGATTACAGAAGATCTGAGAAACAGAGAGGATAACCTTAGACACCTGTATTACGCACATATAATGTATATTGTATAAAAGCAGCTTCTGTTAAAGAAAAACAGCTGGTGATCTTTAATTCCATGGTGAATAAATATGCTGTAAGGACATGAGCTCTTATGAAACGATTTTTCAGAGAATCCAGCTGTTTTGCATATTCTAACATACAATTCAAGCAAAATAGACATTCTCTTGCAATTGTGACAATAAACAATTGATTTCAGGCCATGAAATCTAATTTTTTCTAAAAACAGGCTGTGAGGTTGTTTGGCTAATTGAGGGGTTCATCCAAAAACCATCAAACACAGTAGAACATCTCTAATTGACTAAAATGTGTGAAGGCTACAGAAAGGAGCAGAACTATTTGGAACATAAAAGATTTATTACTAAAATGTACATGAGCAAAGGACTGCTTATAATTATCCCTTTGACAGTTGCAATTACATCTATTTGTTCTTCACTTAAAGAAGACAAGGAAAAATATTAAAACAATTTATATGAAAATATAAGATCCCTAAAGTTCCTTTTCCTTACTTTTGGAAGTCATTCCTGTGTATTGTTACCATAGTTAGCATTGTAGCTTCTTTAGAAGCATAGTTGAGAAGGTAATTTTTTACTCTATTTCAAGTTTGCTTTCAGTTAGCTTAAGATTGTTAATTCAGAGAGTAGAAAAAAATATGGTGAGGAAGCTTACAAGGAGGCTTACAATGTGACTCTGTTTCAAATTTTTCAGAGAAATAAAGTATTTTCTCTGACACATCAGTGAGACCCTTCACATGCTTACACTGGGCACAACCACATGGAATAAATATGCACATATATATGTATGGATATCAGGATCAATTCCCTGTCGTATAGTATAGTAAGATAGTTTTGAATGTGTTTGGGCTTTAAAAAACAGTAGAACGTGGTAATGCACATGTGCACATATACACAATGCACACATACAAATTATATCTTGAAAAATGCTTGCTCAGATTTTGAGGTAAATCCCACTCTCACTGAATGTAGCAGGAATTTTACTACTGATTTCTGCAGAATTAGAACTGAATCTATTTAAACTAAGATGTCAGCTGTGTGATAAATAGTTGTTACAAAAACGTATGCGGGAATCTATACGGGTAGGAAGCACAAAAAGGTTAATCAGTTTAGAGGAGTAAACAAGTATGATTTTAATTATCAGTGTGTTGAGACTGTGGGTGGATTTGGTCTTGCATTCCTTCTTTCTCTTCAGACATCAGCCAAACTTCAAAGAGGCTATTGTCTCCGTCTATTTGTGATTCAGTTGCTGACGGAAGGAGCGCTGTATTTCTCTATTTCTGTACTTATTTACACTCTGAAAAAGCATATTTTTGTCTTAGCTGTGGCATGCCAGGTCAGTAAAGCAGGAATTTCAGGGGCTGCCTGGAGGTGGAAATAGCAATGACCAATCACCGTCCCATGTCCCTTCCACTTGGTCTGGCAGCTGCAGAGCACACTTAGTACTGCACTGGCACTGGCAGCTTGCAGAGGCAAAAACTCTCCCAAAACACCTCCCTCCTTGCCATGTACAGTGTTGCTTACTGAACTTAAAGCCTCTGTGACGGCAAAATCTTTAGTGACAGGAAGCCAGATTTTCCCTCTCTTGTTAAACATCTTGCCACTTACTCCAGAATAACCTAGAATAACCTAAAGAGAAAGGTGAATGTCTGAAAAAGCAAGTTCATGGTTTAGCAGCTGGTTCTTTTAGAAGCCTTGAATGCTGGGCTGTTTTCCAGGTAACGCAGAAGTGACAGGAGAGCTGGGGAGAGGTTCTTCAAGATCCATCTTGCAGTGTTATACCGTTTCGTCCTGATTCACTGACTGCAACTCAGCTAAGCAAGTCTTTTTGGCTTTTTCCTACTTTTAAATATATGTTTCCCCATGACAGAAACATAACATTTCCCCTATATAACCTGGAGGCTGTTTGAGTGGAAGAGAATTATCTTCACTGCAAAGTCTTCGAAACAAAGATATTTGTGTATGGCTCTAAATGCTTCTGTTGCTCTGTGTATGGAAGCTTGTGCCTCATTCTTTTCCACCCACTTCTGTATGTGGAGTGGTATCTAGCTAAGACAAAAAGTCCCTTGCAAGCAGCACACGCTTCTAGTTCAACAGCAAGCTTTTGCAGTAGCTCAATACGTTTTAGGCAATTAAAAACTTGCCTTTCAAATCATTTTCTCTTTACAGAAAAAATCTTCTTTTAGAATTTTAGATTTTTTTTTAGAGAGAAAATTCTCTTTATGGAAAAAAACTCTTCTTTATAGAGGGTTCTCCATAATATTTGGTGGATACATAAGAGGCAGGAAAATGTGGGTGCTCCCTGCAGAAAGTGCTCTGCAGCATGCAGATTTGGCAGACCAGACTGCCATGTTGTTCTTGAAAGCGAAGACTGGCTAAATATGAAGCAGTCCCTTCTGCAAGACACTGATGGGTCCAATACTAGGTATTTAAGTTTAGATCAGTGGTAGGGACATTTTGCATAGAGAAAAAGAGTGTTTGAAGGTTAATGGAGACTCAAGTTTTTACTTGTACGCACTAATTTCTGCTCTACTTTTGGGCTATAATCTTTAATTTGGATGAAAACATTTTTCCATTTGAACTGTTGTGGATATTCCACATACAAAGAAATGGGTAATCAGTTAAAAATCATCTACACCAGACAAGCACGTGTACACAACATCATAGTGATTAAAAAAAAAAAATCTGGTGAAGAAGAGGGAGACATTCTATACTGATCACACGAAAACAGTAAAAATACATTAGCTCAAATGGACTCGGTAAAGAATTGATCCTGAGTATCTGAACGAAAATTCTAATTTAACATTAAAAGAGATATGATGGGAAAAAAATAGTTTCAGTTTATCCTAGTGTGGAATTTTTGCAAGTCGGCTACTCGTTAATTAACACTTTCAAGTCTATCTGAAAACTGCTTATCTACCTTTAGGATTACTGTGGATCTTTAAAATTATCTAATGGGTTGTAAAAGGAAATCAAGCAAATCAAATTCTGCCCCAGGAAAAGTCCCAGTTCTCTTGACTTAAGCCAGTCCAAGAGGTGCTCCTAAACAGTTGAGAATTTGATACAGAAAAGTGTGAGATACAGAGAAGTGTGATAATCTGAAAAGTACCTTGTAAAACTGTGGAGCAACATTTTCTCACTAATTTCAATCTATATACAAATCAAGAACAGCTGAGGAATAATTCTGCTTTGGAGCAGGGATAAAGTAAATGACTGTTTTCCTCTATGATTCTATTATTAAAATTTCACTCTGTACTCTCTTTTTTTTTTCAAATGAAAACTTATTGTTTATTAGAAGTCAATCTCCCTGTTGGGAGTGGGTTCAGTTGTAAACAACCCAAAACCTCATTTTATATAAGACATTTGGGGGTGTTAATTCTGCCAGGCCTTTGAGACAAATCAAATGATGCACTACAGCAGTTCCTGCATATGTTGTTTGAATTCTGGATTAAGAAGTATGTCGACTTACTTTTTAACAACATCTGAAAGAAAATATGTATTGGCATTCCTACTGGACCATAGGAACATTTCAAAAAAGCTATTTTCCGAAGAAAGCAGCAATCTTGAAGTAATTCTGTTGGAGGAAATGGGTAGGAAAGGGAAGAGAATAGAGGAAAATTTCTGAGTAGTTCTAGGACTGAGAAGTCCTTAACAAACCTGCCAATGTCTTGTTTGAGTTAGCAAGTCACCAAGAATAAAAAACAGCAGCCTAGGACCCTGCTGATTTTCTGTGAGCAGTGTGGTAGTTTTGTTCTCTTATGAACTGATGCTGTATTTAATTTTCTACCACCAAACAAAAAACAGTTCA
Organism: Tinamus guttatus; assembly: GCF_000705375.1. Next base: position 742,380 of record NW_010589212.1, on the reverse strand, counting down.
AGTAAGCCACAGGCAATTTGCAGTAAAGCTTTTCTAAGATTAAAATATTTAACAATTCTCATCAGGGAGTGCTTCGTAAGGATAGAATAAATTAACATAACCAGTATTTATATATTGATTTAGATTGCAGAGTGATAAGAATTCTGCTTGAAAGAGGATGCAAATTAAAACATGCAAGTCACTGCTGGAGCTGTAACTGCTAACAAACATTTGTATGATGCAGTAAAGGGTATTCTTACAGGATATTCTGCTAATACCACATGATCTTCATACACCCAGAAGATGGGAAACATTTCACACACATATGTCAGTGCAATTCTGGTGTCTTCAGTTCTTTCAGGGATTTCTTCCCAACTAGCCACTGGAGAGGTACAAAATGTGCAAGGAAGACCTCTCTCTAATCTCTGGGAAGAGAAAGTCTTGGAAATAAGCCTGAGTTTAATTTGTCAAATGCACAGCCTTTCTAAAAGCTGCTGCCTTTCAAATTCCCTGAAATGGACTCTGAGCAGCTGTAGTCTGCATGACAGAGAGGCTAGGAAGATATTGCAGAGGCCACTATGCTCTCTGACCTGTTGAGTTATTTCGGACATCCCAAGTCTTTATCTGAGACTGATATTCTATCTCTGAGTTCTTAATCTGACTAAATTCTTTCACCTTTTCAGAGCAGAGAGTTACTGCTCTGTGCACAGGCAAGACAAGTTTAGCTCATGTATATCTGAATATAAAATATCAACTCAGTGTTCTATCACTCACCAGCTTTTAATTTAGCATATGACATTTCTAATAATTTATAATTAAGAAACAGTATCCCAGATCCTGACAGTGATTAGCCTTTGAAACAAAAGTGAAAATCCTGCTTAAAACTTTTTCTTTGGACTGTATATGATGTTTATCACATAAGAGCAATAAATGGCCATATCCATGATCTAAATGATCATGCCTATGTTCTAACGTAATCATTTCATATTGACATGGACAAGCAACTCAGACAAGCAATGAAGTTATGTCACAGAAGGATTCATGCTACTCTGCTATCCCAACAACTTGTATTCTCAGGGTGGGACAGGGGTGGGTAGGATTGCTTCAGATTTTCAGACTGCATATTGCATAAAGGTGAAGTTTATTTATAAATTTTGGAAGGACATAACCTGAATTTTCCTCTTGTGTAAAGGTATGGGGGGAAACCTCTTGAAGGCATGAGGGTAAACCTTTTAATTTTGTAAACCGAAGACCCATACACTAAATAAGAGTTTGTGGCAGACGGTACCTTTAATATTTGAAGCTGTAGAAAATCCTTGAAGCATCATGAATACATTTTGACAGTATAAATTGTGCATATGTTGGCTAAAAATCCGTGCAAATATATTTAATCTGTCTTGCATGGTGAACTGACTTCTCTATAAATGTGGTGAACTCAAGGGAAGGCTAAAATGGGATTTGCTGCATTTTGGGGCCTAATGTGCTGTTCACTAACCAGCAAGAGTGCAGATGATAGTCAAGCGATGGAACTGGAGTCCAGTGTCTGAAAACAAGTCTCCTCACTTCAGTCTGTGCAGTACTGGGGTATTGTAGTACCGGGCAGTCACGCTGCCCTTCCCCAACACAGTTAGGTCAAGACCAGAGGTCATGCTAGGTAAGTCAATATGAAGGAGGCAGAAATAACGGGCAATATGTTCAGTGTGTAACACCTGAGCCCTCAGAAAAGTCACTTGTTTCGCTTCATGCTTCAGAACGCAGCCCGTAGCTGTCCATGAAGAAATGCCTCCCTCTGGGGACGTCTTCCCCGCGCGCCCGCGGTTCGGGAACGAGCACGATCTTCTGGGGAGAGCTCCTGCCCGCATCCTCCAGGATCCTGCTGGAAATAAAGTAGCATTTGGCTTTGTAAACAGTCTGTACAAAGCAATCGTTCTCATGGGAAAAGGTCAACTTGGACGAGCTTTGTGACAACCGGACTGCTGGAGGTTATGGGAAATCTGGCTTTTAATGAGCCTGTAATATGTTACTAAGGTTTTAGGGGGAGGCCCGTGCTCCTGCAGAGCTAACAAAGCTCTGACGGCTTTGAGGGAGTAGGACCAATTCCCATCAGCTAAAACCTTAATTTTCCTTAGTGCGGAGTCTGCTTTAATAAGATATGTTTGGCTCTTTAAAAAAATGAACTACTTCATGTTTTGCTATATCCTGGGTGTTCGATTTTTGTGTTTCAAAGTTCACCTCTTCCCCATCTCTGCCCATCATAACCCCTGTGTTTTCCTCTTGCATAACACGGAAAGGAGCTGCTTGCTTGTCAGGCTTTCTCTTGTGACATTAATCTTCAAAGAAATGCCACAAAGTTCAGAGATCAGTGTCTGTGCAATAACTTGTGTAGCTCAGGGTGGTATTTGAAGCCAAGTGAAAATTAACATGCATGGAAAACAGAGGAAGTAAAATTCTTTTGGAGAGGATTTTCCTGTTTAGAACTGGAAACTGAAAAATGAGAGAGGCCTGGCTGATTCCCATACTTTGCTATCCGGCTGAAAATATAAGCCGCAATAACTGCCTAAGATTAAAGCAGGCTGAGCCTTTTCAGCTCAGCTGTGGCTCACCAGAAAAATTACGTCAAATAAATAAACAATATCTGATTTTAAGTTTTCATTTTTTCATTTTTCCATATCTTTGTTTTTTATTACCTTCTTTTTCCTTCTATATTCTACCCCTCAAAACTATCTGCTCGTTCACTACTCCTTTGAAATGTAGGCATGTTGCCAGGAGGAGGGAGATGTGTATGTCAGAGCTATCTTATTTCACGCTACTCAGTTACCCAAGCAACGTCTGTAATGGATATGGAGTTCAAAGGTGATGAGCACAAACACACCGAGTCACCTGCAATCTACCCTATGAAAGGAAGAAGCCAAGGGACAGTTCAGCAGTGCAGGTTAGGCTTTTAGAGTGAAACTTCAGGCTTATCAATATAATGTAAAAGTTACTATGTCACAAATGATGCTAAGATAACAGAACGAACAAATGAAAAGCCTTATTCCCTCCCCATAAAATCAAAATATTAGAACAGATGAGACCAAATAGCTCTAAGTAAATGTTCCTGTTAACAAAATAACATGAATTTGTACAGGCAACTAATTTCAAAGGAAAAAAACATGTGATTTTGAAAAAAACCCTAAACTATATTATTTTAGGCAGCAATGTTAAATTTTACTGCATCTCAGAAAGTGAAGTATAGAGCAATAGAATCAGTAGAATACACTGCATAAAATCTAGGAAATCTAAATAAAATAATTAATTTTGCAGCTTGAAAAGGGCTTATAAAACCAAGTGTCTCACTAAATATAGAAATTAAATAGACTAAATACAACACGGCAACAGAGAAAATGAACTTCATTTGTTTAGTGGGCTTCATTCAAAGCCTTGTTGAAGGTAAATAAAATATTTGCCTTAAGCTCACTGACTTTGGACCAAACCTGTTATAAAAAAGTTCTATTTATCATTCCCTCTGAATGATAATGTTTTCAAACAATAATGAAGAAAGCCAAATTTTATGTGGTTGTCCTAAACTTCCTAAGGAAAAAACACATACAAATTCACAAATTGCAGGCATGATGAATGCTCCTACTGACTCTTTCTGTACTTATGTAGTTGCAAGGTGATGTGTCCAATACAGGCAAAATGTTCAGCATGTGGATGTTACTGTTTTGTCAGGCTGAAGTGCATTATGTGGTGGCAGAATTGTGAGGCTACAGTCATGGGGGTGGAGGGGGCATCCTCTGCTTGGTCCTAGGTGGTACTACAGCAATGCCCCTTAGTGAATAACAAGTACAGCAGCCTGCATCTGTGTACTTGCTCGGTTTAAACATTATGGATAAAGTTGCTGGGAACTCTGGCACGAGACTGCCAAACAAGACCTACCCGGGAAATGAGTCCGTTGCAGAGTCACTGGCCTCCAGGTCTGTAGTACTTGTTTTGCATGCAGGAGTGTGCTTTTGTTATGCAAAAGATCTTTCCTTTGTTGCCTGCCACTGGCAAGAAGGACGGGTGCTTTCCACTTTAAAGGAATATGGATCACTTGTGTATGTTTGTAGTGGATACGGCTATGAATGAGATGAAGACTGAAATCAACCCAACAATATTATGCCAGTACTTTCAGATCAAGTCAAAATTCCTTCTTCATACTTCTTACTGAAAAATATCCCGCCACATGACTTTTAGAAGTTACATAGAGTGATTGGTTCCCATGAGGACTGCCTGACTTCCAACTTATTAGCTACTGTAAAGAATGTGGTATAGGTAACTGAAATACGACTATGGAAAAATGCTTAAGTGAAACAATAAGTATAACCCTTCATTATCTCAAATTACATTAGCTGTTTATTTGCAGTATTATTGTAAAGGAACATTATGCCAAGTCACTAATTCCTAAAAAAGAATATGTTAATTTTTTAGATCCAACCGAGCTCTTAATTGTTTAAGAAACATAGTAGAGGGAAAAGGGACTTTACAAAGAAAATATTCACAAATCCGTCAGCTGAATAAACATGAAGCCTTTTGCTTTCTTGCTGTTTTGGAAATTTTTCTGTGAGATGCTTCAAAGAGATGGATCAGCTCCAAAATGAATTCCTCAGCTTGGGTTATTCATGTGCCTACTCCTTGATCAAAATGCAGGCATCCTCAAACACACAGCAAAATAGGTTATTGTTATATGGCTGCATATATACTCCCCAGGACGAGGTTCCTGATGCTGTTGTATGTGTACATTTGGTTATATGATCAGGGAGATGCAAGAATAATGGGATTGGGAAGAAGAGTGGTAGCGATTAACATGTTAGAAATATCTGCATATCCGGATTCTGGCTGTCTGAAAACAGCTGAATAATCTTTGGGGAAAAAAAAAAAGCAAGTGAGAGGCCACTAGGGCCACTAGGCCTAGGGAACAGGTTCTTTCCCACTAGATGTGGACATTAGCTAGTCACTGTCCATCATAGCATTTCTTAACATATCATTTTTTTAAGCATGTGAGATGACCATAATATTTATGCTAAAGTGTTTTCTCTAGTATTATATGTAATTGAATCCATCATTCATATTTATTGGCATATAATTGATCTGATAAAAGCATAAAAAATGATATATCTTTAAAATATAGATTAGAAAAAAAAAAAGGATGTCTGTATCATTTCCGTGGAGATATAGAATAAAACAAACAAGATGACAGAACAAGAAAGCAACAGAAAAAGATTACCTAGATAAGAGAGATGTATCCAGGGCATTTAAATAACCAGATGAGCCATTAAAGTTGTTATGTGCAACTTGGGAAAGACAGAAGAGGTCCCAGTCAACTCAAGACGGACGAACAGTACTTTTTTGAGAAGAGAAGAATTACCTTGGGATTTACAGACCAATCAGCTTAGATATCCAGAAGTACACTGAGAAAATCTGAATCAGTTCGTAAGCCTTTGGGAATAATAAAATCATGAAAGACAGACTATACAGACGTATCCTATTCAATGTTTTTCTTTGACAGCATTTCTAGCAAAGAGGGAGGAAGAAGCTGTATTGACATCAGTGAGGCTTTTTATAGTTCCTTACAACATTTTCTTAGTAAACTAAGGAAATATGGCTTCCTCAAATTACAGTAAGGCAGAACTGACAGAAAACAGTATTTGAGCAAGTTATCAGCAATTTTCTGTCAGACTGAGGGACATCTCAAGTTGGTTTTGGGACAGCCTGGTCAATTGGAAGAAAAGCTGCCCTGCTGCAGGTCTAGCTCACATTTTTGCTAGTGACTTTAATGACAGATGAGTGCTTCTATAGCAGTCTATGTATGAGGAGTCACAAGCACAGTGTAGGAGAGAATTTGAATACCAAATGATCTTGTAAGTAAGTAATCAAGTAAGTGAAATTCAGAAAATATAAGCAGAATAACACATAATGTATGGTATTATACTTAGGAAGCTAGAATGAAATGCAGAGTTGCAACGTAAGAAATAACTGGCTAGGTAGGAGGGTTGTGAGAAAGAATCTGTGGACTGTAGTGAATTGCAAAATAAATACAAATAAAATGTAATGATCTTATTAAAACAAAAGACAGATATTTCCTATGTATTAATGGCATTGCTAAATTAAAGGTACGAAAGATTACACTTCTTTATTCTTGCAGTTTATTGAGTAGATAGAATGTGTAGTTTAAAACTGTATAAAGAGCTTGACGCTGAGGAAAACTTAGTGATTCTCTCAGAAAAGTTTTGGAAAATGGCTTTCGAAGGAACTGAATTTCTCTAGCATAGACAAGTGGAAGCAGAGGTAGAACATTTTTCTCTCAGAGTCAGATCATTTGGGAACTAGACAAGTACTGTGAAGAGACATGGTCAGCTATAGTCAACACAGTCAACAGTAATCAATTCTCCATTATCCAGGGTAGTGAGTGACTGAGATATCCAAAATAACACAAAATTCCATATAAGAATTTATGTTCTGTGATGTTAATTATGGAAATTTTCTATTTGGCTGTATGAAGAGAACTCCTTTTGACAGACTCAAATTGCTCTCATCTTGTTTTCTGCCAGATCCATTATTTACAAGGCTACCAGTATTTTCTCATTAAACTTTTCAGCAGTAACTAGAAAATCTACCTTATTACTGGTGCAATATTTATTAACAAAGACTGAAGAAGATATATCTCTGAATCCTAACAGGAACACTCTCAATGGTCTATTGTTCCTCATTTACAATGAAGTTATTAATGCAGTATGTTCTATCTACTTTTTTATGCTGCAGTAGTTATTTTTTGAACTGTTTTGTAATATTAGGTCGAACAGCCTTAAAAATTTAAATATCAGCATCAAGAGTTTTAAGCATATTCTGCCAACTTATTTAGCAGCCAACTTATTTGACCAGAGACTGGTCAAACAAACTTGATTTCTTAAGGACTGATATCACACAAAAAAAACCCAAACCGTTTCTAACCACACTTGATGTTTAGTAAGATATAGAAGACAGTAGTGCAGGCAAGCTCTTTGAGTGGAGATGAAAGGGGTAAATAATGGAGAAACCCAGAGAAGAAGAATGAGGAATGGTAGAACGGGCTTCTAGTTAAGGGAGTTATGGGGGTACATGGAGGAGATTAGGGCATCCCTAACTCTTTGCTTGAAAGAACAGCTCTAACTCCACATAAGCCCTCTTTACCACATTACAGAGTGAAAAAAAAAAAAAAGGTCTGTTCCTGATTCTTCATTTTTACCAAATATCAGCTCTCATGCCTTACAAATGCATTACTTGCAGTTTTTCCTTTTTTTTTTTTTTTTTTCATTTCATCTAATCCCAGCTCTGCTCTGCCACACGGGACACAGCACAATAAATCTCCGTGTCCATGATACTACATATTCTTGGCATATACAATAATGAGTATTTGTGCTTTGTTAACACTGAAGGGTATGTCTCATAAACTGGTGTTAACTGTCCCAGCTTTGTCCAAAATAGGGGTAGGAAGATTACTGCACTGTGGCAATGTTATATCCCAGGTGCTACCTGTGTGAAGCCTTTCATTTCTGTCTATGGTCTCATAAAGAGGACAAGTCCATTCTACTCTGCACATGATTTCTTCACTGACACATGACCTTGTGTGTGTGTGTGTCCTTCATGGGCAGCTGAGTTCTTGACACCTCCCTGACTCCCAGGTAAATCAAACTTTTCTATTGTGAAAGTATCTTCCATCTCCTCATCTCTTTTGTCCAACGGCAACAGCATTCCTGTTTTGATTCCACATAGTAACTTTGAGGACACAGACTTAAAATCTGATATCCTTTCAAAGAAACTGCAGTGCTCCAGGTGCAGACATGAAGAAAATGTATGGAAGCTGAGCTAGTTTCCTGAACTTCAGAAGTCTGATCATCTAATGGAGTTTCTCGCTTAAAAGATCTCTGCCTGCACCAAAACTGGAGAATATGTGACAAAGTCTTGACAGTTATGTGTGGAGCTGATGACAGGATTTCTGTGTGATACTGATGCAATAGAATGGAGACCTACCATTTATCAAATTTCTCTCATGGAACAGAACAGAAATGTTAGACTTCCTAGTGAGAGAGATTTTTCTTTGAATGCTTCTACTTGAGGTTGCTGAAAGATCTGTAACTCTATCACTCAGCATCCTGTCTCATTATCGAGTTTTTTCAAGAAAATACTAGAAAGATTATTTAAAGTAGAAATTTAAAACAAGATTATGTTGCATAAGACAGATTTGGCAATTACCCAAAATAAAAGAGAATGTTGTTCGCAGGCTGCATTATTTTGTTTATGTTTCAGCCTCTGCTCAACTAACTATGCCGTGAAACCGCGGCAAGAAACAAATAAGATAATTTAGGACTTGGAAAAACTTTAAAAGGGGTGGCTTTTATGTTTAATCAAATTCTCTCAGAGTAATCCCCACCGCTGGCAGACCACCCGACAGTGAAAGATCCATTTTATTTTTCTGCTAATACTGGTTATTCTGTTCTGAGCTTCCAGCATTTTGATCACTCCTGTGCTCTGAAGCTGTCCGTCCAAGACTTATTTTCCCACTGAAGAACAAAATATCCCTGACTTTGAATTTGCTCCAGATTTGCATATCCAGGATGCCTCCATATTTCTCTCCCTTCTTTCTTCCAGCAGTATGAACCATAGCTGTGAGTAACACGCTAGTAGGGAGCTAGTAGGGAGTAGAGAGGCTCCCCTTTTTCTGGCACAAGTACTTTCTTAAGATGAGTATAAAGCCTAATCCCTGAAATCCCTCAGTGATTTAAGGTCTATTGTGGAATGTTTTCTTTTCCAAAGTCTTAAAGCTTTCCAGTTTTGGCTTGGTCTACATACGTCTTTTCAATATAACTTCACAGATTTGCTGACTCTGGATTAGTTTTGTAACATATTACTTTTGTCCTGCTCTTGTAGGGAAGTATGTCCTATAATTCACTGAATCTACTTTATGAATGAGAGATCTGAACAGTTCATAGCCTGACCTGAGTTTCTCAAATCTGAGATGTTTAGAATTGATATTTTGTGTGGACATACTTGCTATCTCAGTTCATGAATTTAACCCTTGAAAGACTCTTTAACCTTCAAAAGGTTAAAGTTAATACTCACTGATAAAACCACAATCACCTAGACCCTTTCAGATTGTTATGTGTTAAAACGTTTCAGAAGCATTAAATTTTTTTGATGATTTGTGGTCACTCATCACAAGTTATAGTAACATTAGACCTTGCAGGACAGGCACAACAGGGCCTGCTGTGTTCTCAGATGTATCCTGAAATAAGCAATTATTCCGTTTGAGTAACACTGATTTGTATAATTCTGAAGTACGTTTGGAAAGAAATTACATGTTTTTGTTTTCCCCTCCCACACCCTATTTAGACTGTTAGGGCTATGACTACCTGTTAAAGTAACATTACAGACAAAAAATTTCAGGCAATGGCATTTGGCAAAGCAATAGCTAAGCTTTTTTAGATGCGCTTTTGGCCAGATGGTCTCTGTCCCCAAGGGTTTGATGTGGGCATTGGCTTGGAAACTCCTTTTGACCTGGTCAGACACCCTCCAGTGCGAGTCCTGGCCGGTTTACCTGATATTTGTGTTGCTAGAGCTCTGCTGTTCATTAGCATTGAGCAGATGGAGGAGAGTTGCCTAGAACTAGATGTTGCAGGTCTCCCTGGGGCAATGCAAGGAAAGCAGCTCCTGGCCTTCCTGCAAACTGCAAGTCTGAGCACAGCAAAATTCCCAAATGTGTGACGGTTTGTGAGGCTGTTCAAGAGAACAAGGGGAATCTTTCATTTTTCTATTAACTCTTGGGGGCTAGAGAGGGTAATTTGTCAGAAACCTTTTGTTCTCTTTGCAAAAAGAGAAAGTAGTAGCATTTCATATATCCTAGAGCTTGCTATTTTTACCACACTTTTTGTCGCATAGCACTTGGTTGTCCTCTTCTGAATCAGAAGTCCCAAGCTACTGAACTAGTGTAGTTCTTTTTGATATTAAGCTTCAGAGAAGAGATTTGTTGGGTGGGATGTGAATAATTCACAGCAGGCTTAGCCAGAACTGCTGGCATCAATTAATTTACACTGACAGGAGATTATACATCTTAGACTTCAAGTGAATTTCATTTTCTTTGTTTCTTAAGCAGATTTTAGTAATTGGGGTCAACAGCATTGCTTTCTTTTGAGCTGTCATCACGCTTAAGTAATATTTGCTGTTCTGAGGAGTGCAGTAATAGACGCTACATTCACAGTGCTGTATAAGTAAATATATAGGTGTTTTAACCCTGTGATTACATATGTGAATACATACAAATGTGAATATACAATAATTCTTAGACAAAATTTGATATTTTTCCTAATGCGAACCTAGCATTCATGATGTATGTGTACTGCAGAACATTGGAGCACTGAGCATATGAGGTAAAAGTGCTACAGCAGTTTAGGTTTAAAAAGGTTTGCTTCCCTTACAAAAATGTGATCAAAATAACAAAAGATATATCTGATACCAACTTCATACTATTTTGCTTAAAAAAAATAAAGAAAATTAAATCCACTCATTTGCTAAGAGTGGATTTGCTAGTCTACTTTTATGAGGACTTCGTTGGCTGGGCCTGCCAATTTTCAGTAAAAGGTCTCTAATAAATAGCAGCTCAAGTTCCCTTTTGAAAATGCTGGAAAATTGAAAGACTGAGTGGTCACTCAGCTATGTATCCTCATCCAAAAGCAATTAATGAAATGTTTTACAATGCTGACTTCCTGAAAGAAATGATAATATTTAGTAATCTGAATTTTCCCTGAAGTGTTAAAGTTTTCCCTCTGCATTTTTTGATCATGCAGTTACTTGGAGAGCTGGTGCCTGTTCCCCTCCTCCTCCTCTAGTAGTTCTCCACTTACAAAATGTGGATGTCAAATCCCTGGACTTTATTTTACTGGGTGGCAAAGCAACAAAGAAGCTGTAGCTGACCAGCCCTATGGGCTGACTTGTATATGCTTCTCCTCGCTCCTCCTCCTTAGAGATTTTGGTCTTACAAAATGAATTCAAAGGCCACAAGGTACTAGCAAGGGGTGAGTATTTTCCTCCCTAGTATGCCTAGAGTAGTAATTGGTGTGACAAAGCTTTTACACAGCACAGTCTTTTCTATTTTGCCAACCACCTCCTTGTCAAGAGAAAGGACAATAACGCTGACATAAAGCTAAAATTAAGTGTTATGGTTGTTTGATCGTTCAGGTGCAGCTCCTTTTCTTCTCAAATGCAGGCCGAACCAGCACTCTTCACTTACCGTTGACCCAGATCTCTCTGCTAGAAGACCTTTCTTTTTTTCCTTTCAGGCCTCAGGCCTGCCTCATCCTGCAGCCCCCTGAAGTGTGTTCCAGCATGACAGGTCTGCTTTGGACTTGAGAGATCTGGAGGCTCTTACAGCAGCTTTCTAGGTTACTCATGTGTTAGAAAAATCTGGACGTCTGAGAATGGCCTGTGACTCCTGATCGCCCTGTGATTCTGTGACTGTCCATCCAGTTAAGCTGCCATCATGATTTCTGGTATGGTTTTCGCCCACGCCGCTTAATGCTCTTTAAGGATTCCTGTTCGCACTTCTGGACCTAGCAAGGGCTCTGGACTCCTCCAAACAGGGACTTCGTTTGTAGCACATATGCTTTGCAGACTACAGACAAGAGACTAAGAGTATGTACAAAAGGACTTCCTCTACCAATTTCTTTTGACATCAGAGCACAAACCCAATTACATTTAATCTAACAGTACAGATGTAGCCTTAATGTGATGGCCCCATCAGCAGTGTACCAGGTACAAGCAGGAAGAAACTAGGTACTCTCCATGAGAAATTTGGCTTGGTTACAGCAGCTCAGATAAAATAATAATTTGTGGCATTTTCTCACTGGTTATTACATCAATATACTTTGGGTTGAGTGTTGAGTAATTAATGACCTATATGAATCAGGGCCAAAGACACATTTGTTTTTATGACATAAAAACTGCACAGTTACAGGAGGCTATATAATATTTTTAAACAACTCCTTGGAATTTTGCAAAGTTTTAAAGCTATGTATGTGGAAATGGAAACTGACATTCTTTTACAGTGAATGAAGCCACTCTTACTGAAATAAGCTGAAAGAAAATGGATAGGTAACTGCTATTTTTATCATTTCATTAGCATAGGAAATTTCTTTAATGGCTGCAGAAAAGGCATTATCCACTACTTAAGTAAATTCACCTAAACACTTTATGTGTGTTTTGTTTTCTAAATAGCAATTAATTGTTTTTCTTTTAATATTATTACAAGAATTACATTTTGATTATAATTGCCACCTTTCATTTTATGAATTACAGCACACTGTTGCATAATGGATTTGTAGATTTGTAGATGTATGTATATTCTTTGTGCAAAATAAAATGTATGTATTACTGAAACACTAGCTCAAGAAGCTAGGGAATAGGCATTTCAAGAGGACAATTTTAAAAACAGAAAGCAAATGGCCACTGGGTGACACTGTTCTTCCTTTCCAGCTATTGTGTCTATTACTGCGGAATGGTTGTAGCAGTAAGGACTTTATCCAGAGCACATTCAGAGGCAAAACTCTAAAAGCACGTGATGAGAATCTAAAAGAAAATGGCCCTTCAGCAGAGAGACACATCTGTCTGTTACATAATCATTATAAAATATGGTAGTTGCTAGTGCAACAAAAATCTCTGGAATTTTATTCAACTGCAGTACATGGTTGATGAAAGTAATGATTTCTGAGGGATGAGCCAGCAAGCACTTGGTGTGCGAATAATTTCATGGCCTGATGAGAATTCCTGAGAAAGCAATGATAGATTTTTTTCCTCCCTTCAGTCAGATCACAGGGAGACTCTTATAAAACAGTTCCACAAGCATGGAATAAAGCTGTAAAAACTTCTTGGGAGAGAGGTATATTTTGGAGTATCCAGAGGAAGCTGTACTGCTTTCTGTTCATTCTAGGCTTCATTATTTGCCATGCAATCAGTTTCCCGCTTCCAGAAGGTGGATGCACAGGAGGTGCAGATTAGTGATGCTGGCAATTCTCCGGGCTTCATTTGCAGCGGTAATGCTGTTGACTTAGGAAAGACTCAGCCTACTGAATAAGCTATTTCCTGGCTTTGCACCTTCGCTTTTTCTGTCTCCACAGAGCCCCAGGTCATGAAGGGGAGAAGGTTTTGAAAGTTTGGAAATTGTCCCAAATTTTGAAAAAACAAGTTACTGCTAAATGCCTTCGGCATCTGAAGGATCTTTTCCAGACCTGTACGTTATATACTATTTTCAAAAAGGTAAAGCAAAGTCCAGAACTCCCTAAAGTAACTCGCAAGTGTAAAGTCAGATTTTTAAAGATTTTTGAGTGACTGAGAGTCCAGATAGTAACTTTAGAAATGTTTCAGGATGAGTGGGAAGTAAATGCATCTGGCAGTCTCATATAGAAAGATACCTAACTGTATTTGATTAAATACCTTTAACATATGCATCTATGAGTGCCATTAAAAGGTGACAGAGTTATGAAGGGTCAGATAGCTGAAAAAGCTTTTGTGTTAAACTTTTGAGTGTTGCCATGTTCAACACTTGGAGATATGGGGCCTACAGTATAATCTATCCTAGGCTACATATGTAAACATCTATGGCAGAAAGAGGAAGGAGTCTGCACCTTGGGATGAAGTTCTCAGAAGCCAATAAGCTGATCAGAAAGTTGTTTTAATTTCCCAGTTAGGAAATACTGATAAGAGTTCTCGGCTCTCAACAGTAGTTGGGTGCTTCAGCCCACTCAGGAATATTTGTCTGTTTAGAAGGTCTCTAGAGTGTTCTTCTTGCTAGACTACATTTCAACATCCAGCTGAATTTGTTCCAGTTAGTATTAAATAAATATTAACTGCAACAGAAATCTTCCACATTCTCTTCTGTGCTCTGTTTCTTGCTTTCTAAGGCTTGCAGCCAAACAGGCCAGCGACATCAGATATTTAGAAAGTTTTGTGTGTTCCTGCCAGAAACACAGGAAAATTCTGAAGTTAGATGGCACATGCAAAAGATTTAGAAAATCTCAGTGGCATGAAAATTCTAGACACAGGAATTCCACTCCATTTTTTACATCTAAGGTACTTTCTGAGTCTAGCTGTTAGTATCCTAATTCAATATAGTTTAAGCTTTCAAGTGTTAGATCTAAAAAATGGTTTTCACATATAACCCAGTTGAAATCTGTGTCTGGTACGTTTCAACCCTGTTGAAATCCATGTCTGGTTGGCAACTGACATCTACATGTTTAATGTATTTTTGTAAAGAGGTGCTAGGCCACTTTAAAATTATTGAAAATACCATCTGTTTCATTGCTCCCTCCATGGGCCACAGGCAAATGGTAAAGACACAAATGTTGGAACTGGGCTGGACTTCATTGTCTCTTTTTTATTATTCTTCATTTATTCCATTATGAAATGTATAGGAGTCAGGTTACTCCTTGTACTATAATACCAGCTGATGGCTTAGCTGTATTAATTTCAAGTTAGTCTGATATCACTTACAAGCGCCCTCATCTTTTCCCTTGAATGGAGTAATTGATTCATTTAAAATACGGGGGAAAGGCAGCAATTGTGATGCAATAAAGAAAGAATTGTTCTAGGTTTATAGAGTGAAAAATCTCTGAAGGAACCATACATGACAGGCTCTTGTAATAATATTAATTGCTTTAATAGATGTTTTTTTTGCAAGATTGAACTATACTATTGAGAAGCAGATAAAAAAGATGAGGCTCTAAAAACAGCAAAACAAAAGCCCGTTTAAAAATTATACCTCTGCATATAAAATTTGAAAGTTGCACAGGGGGTACTCTTGCAATTCTGTTGTAACAAATAATTTGTAACCTAACTTCATCTACTCAGGTCATTCGGTTATATTTTTTTTAGATATAGATGTTGCTGCCTGCATTTTCATAACAAAACATTCCTTTGTTTAGGTGGGTAAACTTAGTTTTTGTTAGGCTTGGTTGTTTGGGTGGTTTTTAATCAAAAAAAAATCTGTGGGTGATTTAATCTGAAGAGACATTTGTTGAGTATTAATGTATTAAAATATACAGCATTTCTAGTTGGAGCTAGAGAGAACCACTTGTCTTCGCCTTGCAATCCTTGGTATCACTTGAACTGCTCATGTGACAACATTCTAATATGAAAAGAGACAATAGGCATTGTTAGCCTCACATATTAATAAATAAGAGCCTCAGTGTGTGCAAACAAAGGCTGCTTCCTGGAACATTATGTCACAAGATTCCCAGGGTCAATCCTGACGGCTTTGTGCTGATGAGAAGCTCTATTGAAATCAGTGAGCTTGATTCTCCTCAGATTAATTTTATACCACTATTCAGACATTATTATTATGCTGTCTCATCTCAGTTATATTAGTGTAATTCAAATCAGAACTGACCTACTGATTTTTGAGTAACACCCCGTGTAACCCATAGGCTCTTTAATTAGCCTCATGTGAGCCCAAAAAGTAGGCCTGGCTGCCACTGGGAATCTTCTCAGAGCTGTAATTAGACAGTAAAATCTTTGGGAGCCACAGTAGAAATGGTTAGAGAGCTCTTGAGGATTTTACGTAGTGTTTTTCACTGAGCAGAGAGTGAATGGAAAGAATTGACAGCATTTGATTGTTGCCTGCTGGGCATATAACCTCCGAGCTTTTTCTCTAAATTCAGACACAAGTTATACTGAAAAAGAATATCTTGCTTTCTTAGAGATGAGTGCACTTCTTGCTGGAAGAGCTCTCATTTTTTATGATTCATAAGTAATAAAAGATAAAAGGCTATCATAGAAAAGACACATAACTAACAGTAGGGCTGTCCTCTCAGAAGCAATAAACAAAGGAGTTTGTACGCCTAATTAATATTTGTTACTTTATAAACATTTCTAGTGTTTTGCTAGGCCACTTGCAATTCTTCTGCCAAAAAGTTCAACAAACTCTTCTGCAAATAGTAGTGATTAAAAGGTATATTTCTAGTAGAATGACTGTAACCTTGTAAAACTTACTATATTCTGATTAATGAGTTTCTGTTCATATAAATATGCACGTGTGTGTGTATATGTGATGATCCGTCAAAATAATCAGATCTGTAATCAATTTTTTTTAAACCTCTCTATTTTATCAGCCTCCATCACTCATCCACACAGGTTGTTCTTATTTTCTAGCACTCCCCCATCATTCCCTGTCACAATTTGGGTATGACTCTGATCCAGAGTGCAACATTGTATCATGAGATATTTCCCTTCTACAAGCAATTTGGTGAAAAAGAAAAGTGGTTGGCACCCTATAAGGGCTCTTCCGCAAGAAAGAAGAACATAAAATCCGTTCACAAGTTCAGTGTAATGGCAATAAGGCGCCCTAGAACAAACCGAATCTTAGTCCCAAAATCCTTCTGAGGTTTAATTCTCATAAAACTCTTCCAAACCTGTGGCAAAGGCTGTAACTAAATTACATCTTATTATTGTAAACAGATGTTACTGACTGATAAGTACCTGTACAGATCAGGTACTGATTTGCAATTCATTCACTTTTGTTTAACACAAGATTTTAGGAGGACTATCTTGGAAATCAAATCTAAAATAAATCTTTTTAAGTGATCCATTTAAATAAATTATAGTTAGGGCAAAAGAATACAATGAATAAAAGGAATAGGTTCATACCAAGAATCTTACCTTCCTTCAGAAAGACTAAATACCATGACTTGCATTGTCCACCTTGTTCCCAGCCTCTGTTTCTAATGTATTTGAGCAGATGGTTTGATGTTCAGGAAAAAAAAAAAAATAAATAAAAAGGCACCGAGAACCTCGCAAACACATCCAACAAGGTTTCCTTTTGGTCCTTGAGCACTGTCCAGTAGACAAGATTAACACTAAGAAAAGCAGCAATGAAATCTTTCTTGTCTCTGATTTTATCATGGATTTTGGCCTGCCTGTGCCTCACGAGTTTTCTGGAGCCTTGATCAGGGGGCTATCAGAATCTAACAGTTTCAATGGAATAACTCCCATACATCTGAATATATATAATTCACTAAATGTTATCAATATACCTACTACAGCATGCATTTACTCATTTTTACCTGTCTCCTGTTTTTTAAGATTATACTGTATGCTTGGAAAAGTCTGAAATTATTGCTAATGCAAATGAATACATGTACAAAGGTAAAGCGAAAACAGTTTATTTCTCTCACATTCAAGAACTTCCTGATTTATGAGCTGTTTAATAGATTTTTCTCTGAACTAGTTGACTCCTCTCTCTGTGTTTGTACAAAGGACAAGCAAGCTCAAGGACAGGTCCACATGCACATTCTAGCAGGATCACTCACCTCCCCTCTTGTACTGATCTCAATTCATGAAGCAATTTCATTTTTAAAAAATTGAAGATAACTGTAACAAAGACAAATTTCACTCCAAACTTCAATAAGACTATCTCTATCTCAAGACTATCTCAGATACTGTAGTCCTCTGACACAGATCTTTGCAGGTGATTATGGCATCTGTCCAAACTTGGACCCGTCAGAGAAATAACACATATGTTTTTACTCAAATGCTGAAAGTCTAGCCCATAGCACCATATACCCACCCTGCTGAACTAGCTCTGCCTAGGCAGAGTACTGAGATTACCTAGGTCCTTTTACCAAGTTATGAAATGTCTTCAGAACTCCAGACATAAGATTTGTGCTTGGCTTTGGATGGGACTCTATATAGGTCAATGCCCATTTAGACTTTTATCTCTATTTCTTTGTGATTTCTGTTCTATAAAAGCAATACGGTATTTCAGCTGGTGCATTTCTAGGGGATTATTGTACTTGATGGGTGGTTAAACATCATCCGAGGCATGCAATGATTGCCCAAATATGCACTGCCTATTGTGTTTTAGTATTTAAATAGAACACTGGATCTAGTGAGGATAACTTTGTTTGAAGTAAGGTATTCTTAGCAGCAGTGTTTATATGCGAAAGTGCATAAACACTATTATTTCTGTAGAGCCAAAAGTGAAACATATTTCTCTCCAGTTAGTTCTGCCTGAGCACATGTTTAAATTTTGTGTTTTACTCAGCTGACCACAGAATCGCTAAATCATAATTGTTAGTGATAGAAAAACCTACAAGGTAAATCCCCTGGGGACCAACAGCATCTCACTGACAGAGTAATCTCTCATAAGAAATGCAGTTATGCAGCTAATTTAAGTAATTGAGATTTTCTTTCTATCCAGTTATTTCTGCCTGAATACACGCTAAGTTTTGTTTTATACCCAGATGATCAGAGAATCACAAAATCAGAATTATTAGTGATAGAAAAACCTATTATGTAAGTCTCCTGGGCACCACGGAAGCATCACTGACAGCAATCTCTCATGATAAATGTAGTTATACAGCTAATTTTAGTAATGGGGACTTTCTTCAAACAACGGTGCTACCTCTGAGGCCATTTGTATTTGATGTCACTACAGGAGGATTGTTCTGCAGCCGGACTTCAGCTTTGTTAGCGAGGAAGGAACAGGAGCTGACACTGGTACAGCAGCGCCGTATTCACAGCAGCATATTGGCTTAAAGAGAACGGCAGAGATACAACAGAACGGCTTTTGTTCCTGTTGTTTGAGGCAGGATGTTTGCCTCTGCTAACTAATTACATAACCGATGGCTTTGCTTAGTCTTAAATGTCATGCTCGAGGGTGTGAACCGTGTGCATAGATATAGTTATGATTTCAACACAATGTATTCTGTGATTCTTTGTCTTTTTTTTATTATTATTATTATTTTCTGGTGAACTTTGAGGCTTTGACAGACATTTACAGTGTCTTCCAGCCGAACCTTTTCCAAGCAACGTGTAAGCTGTACCTCCATTAGGCACTAACCACAGGTTAAACAGTCTACATGACGTAACCATATGCTACATGGCTGTCAGTTAGTCTATATGTGGCCTTTCACAGCAAAAGAACCTCATGTAAATGCCTGTAACTGTACCCGTCTCATGCCCCGTGTACATATTGGCCTGTGTTTCGCTACGACCAGTAAAACAAGTAGCTTATTTCATGTTTTATAAACCTGTAAATCGTTGCATTATTCCACACATTTTTGAGGATGATGGGCCAGTCTAACTGCTAATTTGATTAAAAAAGAAATGCTCTAGAGCAGAATGGCTCTGCCCTTGGAAACCAAGGTTATTTGAACTCCAGTTATGGGATACCTGTTCCCCATGGACCAGGTCAGTTTAGCTGTAAACCATGTAAGCATGGGAATCTTGCTTTTCCTACTACAGGAAAGGTTACTACATTGTCCATGGACACGGGAACGCGTATTAACTGCCTAAGCTGTCATTTTCCTTCCCTTCTTGGTAGAAGGTGACTCAACCAGGGGGAAAATGCTAGCCCCAAGGCTGCATTTTGTCTTGAGTTAGAGGCTCCATATTCTGTTATATGCTCACTATAGGATCCATCTTTCCCTGCAAAACTTAGGCAGACTGTGCCTCGGGAGAATGGCTGCTGCTAACAGTGCTGTGTCTGCCCGGTAATAATGACAGAAGAGATCCCTGGGTTATAAGCAAAGGGCAGGAAACCTCTTCTCTAGATGGGAGATTTGTGCAAGCCTTTGAAGGCATCCACATTTACTAGACTGTCAGAAAGCAGCAGATTGGTATGATGGCAAACAATATTTTATTTTCATCCTTGATCTTTTTATCTCCTCTTCACATTGCTATCTAGTTTACTTGATCCTGTTATCAGTTCCTGCTACCACTGTTCAGTTAACAGCGTCTCTGTGAGAGACTAAATCCCTCCTATCAGGCCATTGCTGAACCCAGATTGAGATACAGCCCTCCAGGTTCCCCAGCCTCTGAGGCAGAGGTGGGCGTTGTGTTTTATCCGGTACCGAGCAGGAGGGCTGGCAGAGAAGCTGGATGCAGGAAGATGGGGCTGGGAATGGCAAATTTGCCTAGAAAGTCAGATCTGTCCCGGCACGAAGAGCATGCACGGGGGACAGCAAGGAACATGTACCAGGGAACATGCACTTGGGGAAGCTCATGGAAGGGGTTGGAGGAAGATCAGGTATTGCGCTGTGTGAGTAGCTGTGCCTGCACCTTTTCACAGCAATTATCTTTTGCTACTGCTATTCATGAAAGGCAATCTGTGGTTTGAGGGCCCAGAGCAGAGGGCATGGTGGCCTTCCCATGCTAAGCGGATGTATTGATATGGATCATGTTAAGGACAAAGCCTGCTGTTAAACTGGCCTGACATAAGTCTGCAGGAAAGAAAGAACCACAGAAATACCAATCCACCTTCCTAACACTTGCATGAATTAAACATCAATTCACTATGCGCAGTCAACTGCTGCATGATCTCAGTGTCACGTATGTTACACAATTACAACTACAATACGTTATTTAGTAGAACTCATAAAAGAATTTAAGCAGACAGAATGAGAAAGAATGAAGCCAGGACATGGGAATTTACAAACACTTATCTGATAGTCCTAGAAAACAGCAACTATGAGATCTTATTTGTTCACAGATAATAAGGACCACAGGGTGTTTTTTTGTCTGAAAGATGACCCTCAGCATAACATTCTACAGCATTTATTATTACACACAGACTTTGATAGCTATTTCAGGAAAATAACACCACTTCCTGGCTTGCGGTCACCAGCTTCCACTGCACAGAAGGGTGTTTAAGGTATCATACTCCAGATGCTCTACCATACAGAAGTACTTACGGCCTAAACATAGGCTAAGGTGCAAGCCTTAACAAAAAAGAAATGAAGATTACCACGGGCGAAAAAAAAATCAAGGGAAAATTCAGCAAAGACAGCTATGCAGAGCTTAAAATGGAATGAATGGAAAGGCAATGAAAGCTTTTCTTTAATACGATATAAATTATACGTCTTTTATTTTACTGTAATCCTGGTGGAGGGTCTCCATATAAAAAATAATGTGGACACATTTGTTCCTGGATACTGGTATCAAATAGAACATGACATTTGCAATTTTTCACTGGGAACATTCACTTGGAATGATTAAAGGGTTTGCTATTCCTCTCAAGGCATAGTTCAGAGGCTAGAGGCATTTTCTGTAACTACTAAAACTCGAGAGACAGGAAGAAATTATTTCCATGGTGATTCACTGGTTTGTCCAGTCCCTAGTAAAAATGCAGCCAATATTCAGCTACCAGTGCATTTAATGGAAGTTCAATAGCATGACACCTTTTGATTATATTGTACTTTATCCCTTTTTACAAGGAAGCATAAATTCTAATTTAAAATTTTAGGAAATTAAAATCAGTTACAAGCTATAGAAAGAAAGTAGTGATGCAAACACGAAGAAGGGGAAGAAATTGTTCTTTTCCTAAACCAGACATGACACCTAAACTGGTTTGACGAACTCTACATACCTCAACGTCTGGAAATACCTGTTCTGTGTAGGGGTTTGGACAGTAATTGAAAACTCGTTAATCAGTTTTACTGCCAGCAGCAAAGACAGTAAGCTAACCCTGGAGGAGATCTGTGAACTCCACAAGTTTTACTTCTGTTTGTCTCAAAAGTCACCCCCTCCTTCCCTCCCTGTCGTGTAATGTCTCCCAAACTTGCCTGAAGCCTTCTCTTTATCTGATTTGGAGGACAGAGCAGATCATATTTATGTCTGACAGCAGATGAAGAAAATTATCAAAAATGTTTCATGAAAAAAAAGGACACCTAGTGTATTCTTTGTTCCTTAATGGTTCGGTGCTTCTTCAGTCTCCAAGATCTACAAACCCATCCCATTACACAGATCACATGGGCTACAAATATTAAGCAGCTTATCCTAGTAAGCTATAGCGACTTCTAAATCAAGCTAAAAATGCAAGTATGGGAAAGTATGCTCTGTGTCCCATTTCTGAGCAGCTTAATGTTTCATTGGCCAAGAAACGCAGCTTGTTTGGGGGGAGGGAGGGCTTTTTTTGTTCATTTTTCTTTTACTTTTCAGGACAGTTTTTCTAGGTGTGATATGTTCCCTGAACTGTATTCTGAATTCAAAACCTATTTCAAAACACGTGACACTAATATGTTTGTTGTTCTTAGTGTAGCACAAAGACTTACTTTAAGGAAAAATGGAAATTGAATTCAAACTTGTAGCAGGGCTTTGGCAATTCTAATATCTGTTTCCAGGGACCAAAATACTTTAAAAGTGACAATTCAAAGAATTTAAATGTGATTAAAGTCCCCTTAAAGAAATGGAAGCTTAATTTTCTTCTCAGGTGTGATTGCCCTTGGCCTGCCCTGCTGACAGAGCAGTCAAATTCCTGTAGAAGTCTCCTAGGAAGTCTGTTTTGCCCTGGAATGTTTTGAAAGAGAAGAGTTAAAAGGACAATTTAAAAGCAAAAGGATTATAATAATGTATCATTACATGACACCGAATTGAAGGCCCCCAGTACAAGAAAGACACTGATAAGTCTGAGTGAGTTTGCCAGAGGGTCACCAACATGTAGGGGCAGGTCCAGCTTGGTCCCCGCCAACTCTTGGGGAGTTCAGGTCTCAACAGGACGAAGCCCTGAACAACCTGGTAGGACCTTGCGCCTGTCCGTGCAGTCAGCAGCAGGTTGGGCCGAGAGTCCTGAGGTTCCTGTCAGCTTTAATGATCTTACCAGCCTCTTATTCTGTGGTCCAATGATAATTTTCTCCAAAACAAAACAAAATATTGCAATATGTCTTATCATTTTATCTCATGTTATCTCAGAAGTCTCATAGTAAAATATCCTAATGGAAAGTCACACATGACCCTGCCTTGCTGCTTGCAAGAGAGAAAACTCTGTGCTTAATATCCCAGTTCACTTACTTTGAGTGAAATGGGAAAGCAGCTTGGCACTGGCTGTGCAGGCCAAGGTTGTGTGCCTTTTCCTCCTGGTCTCTTCTGTGAAGCTCTCGTTAAAAAAGCTTCTGCTGGACCTGCTTCTGCTCTGTGCTAATGCACACTGAAACGCTTTTGATCACCAGCCCTGCCCAAAAACAAATTCATGTTTGCTGTAGCTTTTGCTCGTTCCTCAGTGAATCCCAAGCCAATGGATTGTGTTGCCCTTTCTGGCCCTGCTGCGTTCAGTGACATTGGGCTACCGTAAATCTCAGCAAGCTGTCAGAGCAAATGCCCGAGCGAGCCAATCTTGATGCTGACAGCAGTCTTAATAGGAAGCTGTTAGCAGACTGCAGCAAACTCTTAATAAAAAGGTGAAGATTTTGCAGCCAGTGGTCACTTTAGCAGTCACAGCAGCAGGGACGATCTCACTGGCTATCCCTGAGCTCCTCCAGTACAAGCCAGTTTTCATTGCATTTTCAGTTCTCATAAAAAAAAAAAAAATGTGTCTGTCTTCCATGTGCTGTTTGGCAATGGAAAACTGTTGCAAAACCTACCTTTCAGCAAAAGCTGTGAACAAAACCAGCCCTGCATCTCTAGGACTTAAGCAGCAACCTGGGAAAGCTTCCAAAGTGAGGAAAAAAACCACCCAAACCTCCTTGTAAATAGTGGAATTTTTTTAAAAAGCCAGCAGGGCAGCTCACTTGCTCTTTCCATCAGGTAGCATGGCTGACAGTCACCCTACCTAAAGGGCTGCACCGCACCGCCTTCCTTATGTGAGGGGACACTGCCTGAAATGGCAGGTCAGAGGGGCCCCGGCAGCACGAGCACAGCCTGGCCGCATGGAGGGCAGGGGCGCTTTGGTGACTCCTCAAAGCGTGGCTGCTGATGGGTGCCAAGCGATGAAGGTGCCTGCAGCTGCGGTCGCCCTGGCAAGCAGTTCACCTTGGTGCCGGGGCAGCCTTTCCCCGCAGTTCCTGGCGTGCCCTCGCCTGGGGCGGGGCAGCTCTAGGTATCTGGGCTACCACGGCACCTCTCTCATTTTCCTGCTGCCCCCGCTCCTTGGGGGCTTCAATTTCTACGCCACACTTACAGTGATTAAAGTGCGGTGTGTGCAGCGCGCAGTGCTGCTGGACGAGGGTGCAGCCGGCAGCAGGGAGGCGGTTTTGCCTCGTCCGTGCGGAGCGGGAGGGGGGAACCCTCCAGAAGATGGCGGCAGCGCTGTGAGGAAATGGCGGAGCAGGTAGGTGGCCAGGCCGCAGAGGGCACCGGCGACAGCTCTGGGAGCTCGGTGGGAAGGTGGGAAGTAGCGATGGCATGGTGGGTTTGTTTACCGTTCACTTAGTTTCTGTTTCGTTTCTTTGAGCCATCTGGAGGGGGGCAGTAAGAGGGGTGAACAGTTCCGCATCCTGACAACCTGGCTGTGGTCCCAGGGTGTGAAATGTTACAAAAAAAGCTCACATTCGGCCCGCTGTGCCTTCTGTCCACCATTTGTGGAGCAGGACACAGGTCCCAAGTGAGTATTATAAAATACTATGTATTTTCCTTCAGGTGAAGAAGCCAATGTTGAGGAGCTGCCTGGAGCTCCAAGGCAAACCCTGGAAAACTGCACCAGTATCTGAGGCCAAATTTCCTGGTTGTCACATCTCATCACCCCTTGGTTCACGGTAGGTGTGAGGAGAAACAGGCTGCTGGTCTCCGGCAGTGCAATCTTAGGAAACTAATCCATGTAGGGATAACATAAATAGAAATTAACATACACAAAGTTAAGTGTCAAGTTAATTTTTCAAAGTAACCTATAGGAGCCGAAAGGGAGGTTGAACATAAGAAAAACATTAGGTTTGTGGAGGCCGTTGCCTCTGTCATTATTTGGCACTGGAGTAAACGTGCAGGAAGTACCACACGGCAGTGGGATGCCGCAGCCATCCGCGACGTCCGTCTCCTAGTGAGCCAAGGGGCTTGTGGTCACACTGTAGCTGGCAGCAAGGTTCATGGGGTAGCAGAGAGCTATTTTTACAACTTACGGTTTCGAGGCAAAAGCAATTGCTGCAGTGTTTAATTTCCTGGAGATGTCCAGTGATAGTTTGTCTAGGTGTGAGCCATTAGCAAATTCCCTGCGAGGTGGGATCTGCACAGGCCACCATGGCCTCGGTGGCATGGCCTGCACATCTGAGTGCCATGACCAGGCCTGGAAACCGTGTTTTAAGGGATGCAAAATAAAAATAATGGGGAGAAAAAAAAACAACTTGCATGCTTAGTAGCTCAAATAAAGTCTAATTTTTCATGGAGGGTAGTGTGGGAGGAAAAGAAATACCTGTTATATTTAGTTCTTTGCACAAGACAGCTTTATTTCTGGTTTAAATTAATGGGATGTGCTTTCAGTGCATTTTAAATGAAAAAAAAATCTGAATACAGTTATCCATTGTTTTTCTTCCTTTTTGGATTTGATTTGCATAAATTTAAATTAGCAATAGTATTTTTTTAAGCTTGCCAGCTCAGATAAAGACAGAGAAAGAGCTATATACCCAAGCAAATAAGATTTCTATTAGCATTAAAGCATGCTGTGTGAGCACATTGGAAAATATCATAAAGTATACCCTCAAAATAGGTACAATAGCTTATGATAACCAAGATCTCCAGTTTTAAAAAGCTCAAGTATGGCAAGCAAACTTCAGTTATGGTAACCAAAGTAAAATAAAGACATTTATGCCAAATCCTTTTTGCCTAAGGTACATGTAGTCATTTAAGGACAGTGTTGCAAAAACTAAATGTTTACTTTCCTTAAGACTAGCGGTGATGTTTCCTGAAGAGCATTTGCACAAGGAGTCTAAAGATCCAGCATTAACTGGAAAAGGGTCTGACATTAATACAAACCACACAGCTCTAACAGTCAGGAAAGCTCTTCCAAAAATGTTAAAGCAGTATTCCAAAAATGTTAAAGCTGCAGATACAACTATTTGTTTGAAATCCAAAGAAGACTAAATTAAACATAAAGAGAGAAGAGAGAGAGAGAGAAAAAAAGAAAAAAAAGCCAACTAGAAAGCATGTTTTTAAGAAGGCTCATAACCTGGGAAAGATCAACAGGCCCCACTGGAGAACAGATTAATTTATCCTTAGCTAATTACACTATAAGGTTCAGCTGAGCTGCCAGCCCTGCTAACAGTCAAGCCATTACAATGGATTGGCCTGTCTGTTTGATAAGCTCATTCATTGAACAAGTTAATTTTTGGCTGTGTTTGTACAATAAAATCAAGCTAGTCCATAGTGCTACTTCTCATCTCTTTGAAATCATTTTCTCTGTTTATGCAATGGCTTATTATTTTCAGCCTATTTTTTGCATTGTTCTCTCTAGTTTGAGGAGAGGTCAGGCAGTTAAGACCACTGCGTTCTACTTCCTGCTCTGCTGTCTATTATTTGTGTAGTTCTAGAAACTGTTCTTGACTAAAACTGCAAAAATCTAGTTTTAGTTTTAGCTGGTTTTGCTTTATCATCTGTTAAACTGGAAGTATTTAAAAATCTCTGGGAATCTTTTAAGTATAAAGTAGTTTTTTTGCAATAAACCAGTACAGTAAAAATAGATACAAAAACTACACCTTTCAAGAAGTATACTGTATGTTTGTCAAATTCTAATGGACTGTGTCTTGCCAAGCATATGTTGTAGTTTAAATTAAAAATGTATACAGACCAAAACTCCCTCTTTTTTGTTGCCTTTTCAGTATATAAAGAGATTAAATGAAGAACTGAAAGCATCATGGAAATAGTTTGAAGATCAGGTAAGTGTCTTTCTTTATATATAGGAAAAAAGCCTAATATTGTATATGTAAGTATGCAAAAGATTCAAGTCATTAAAGCTACTATAACTGCAACAGGCCTTTTCTGGCATAACTATGAATAAATCATTCTCTTGCTAAAACAGGCATGCCTAACTGCTGTAGAATCAGAGACTGTTTTCAGTAATATCAACCAGTCATTAGTGGTGACATTAATGAGAGCTAAATCAGACCCCTACACTGAAAACTTAACAGTATGCTGAATGTTAGTCAAAGCATAGAGACAGCTCGCTGTGAATCAAGGTAAGCAATAAAGTGTAACTGGGATATTTTTTTCCTGAAAATCTATTCAATCCTTAGATTCATAGTAACATAAGGCATTTTCATTTTTGCTAACCTGTAAGGTAAAAATGAACTATGATTTCTTTAGAGTCTGAGGTGAAATGTAACTTGTTACCTGCAGAATCAGAAAGGATAGTGTGCACTCTTTTTAGCCTGACAGTGTAATAAAGCTAAGAAATAAATATACCTCTTATTGTGAGCAAACAAAGAAGCATTGTTCATTAGACTACAGCAGAAAGGAAACCTACTGAGAACTGGGTTAATCATAGCCGTTGGAGAGTCTGAAAAGAGATGTGAGAACTTGACTGCTATTAACTGATACCACATACAGAAAATACATGCACATGAGAGAGAAAATGTTTGAGGAAGAAATTGAGGAAGATGTTTACTACAGCAAGCTCTGGCTATAAAAAGGAAGATAAAAAACTTTTCCATGCCATTAAAAGCACTTGAGGAATACAGAGGAATTTTCTTTACTGCCTTCTCCTTTCTTTATTATCTCTATTTTTTAAAAAACAAAACTTTATAAAAGATAAAAATGTACATGTGGTTGGAAAAGACCTCAAGGAGATACTATATTATTGTCATTAAATTTCTGGCCTATTGTCATGCTTTAGTTTTCAGCAAACGTAAATTCAAATGTCATAAGGACATACACTACTACAGTGGAAAGTCTTTCAAACATGCTCCATTTGAAAATCAGAATGTGATAGATTTCATAAACCCTATTCCCCAATTGGCAAAGAAGAGTTGTGGAAAATAATAGCTCCTACTCAGATTTGACTGTGTTCCCTTGGGCTGTTCATTTGGAGAAAACCAGCTAATTACTGTCAGGTGAAGTCTGCTCAGGCTACACCAGTTAAGCTTGGAGGAATGCCAGAGAAATCAGTCTAATAACTCAAGAGTCATGTGGTGTAGCAAAGAGCAGAATTTGGTACATGAAGTGCTTTTTTCTTTTCTGCAGGCATACCTATTTATAGCCCCATCTTCATCCAGCAATTGTCAGTATCATTTTAGATATGAGTACCACATCTTACCCTCAAGCAACCTGCATTGTCTCCAAGACTGAAAACGAGAAGAGACACAGACAAAATAGCTAGGACTTCCTGTAGTATTCTTCGGCAAAACCCTCAGAAAGCAAAATGCTTTTTCATAACCATGTTGAGTTTTAAAAAGTAAAAAAGGAAGTCCCAGAAGAAGATATATGGTACAGACTATAGAAGAACTCTTTCCTCATCAGATAGATCACCTACAAGTGTCAGAAGTTTCAGAACAAAGCAATGTAGAATAAAATGGTGACAGGAATCATGTGATGTGTTAACACTCTCTTTTTGACCTGACAACAAACTTAATGGCTACTTTCTCAAAGCATAAATTTAAGCCTCTAGGTGTTGCAGATCTTTCTGAAGCTATAGGTTAGGACTGTTGTACTTCTTCATGTGATAGCAATATTTTGATGTTTCATTACTTGGTCTCGGAATGTTTTATATATGTACTATTATTTAGATAGGAAATATTGCCCTGTAAACTCTGTGGCAGAGGGAGAAGAGGATTTAGATTGCCTCACTTGCAGGGATAGTGGCAGCTGTGATGATCTTCCTAGCTATGTTCAAACTTACTTTCCCAACACGAAAAGAACTTCAGACTTACTCTTTTACTTTCCTGTTCCCTAATAGTGTTTGTACAACTGTGCCATTCTTTCCAATTACAGTTGCCTAGTCTTCACACAGGCTCAGGACCTGTGTAATTCAGTATGATATTTTATCTCAGGTTCCCCATTGACAAAAGACAACATCAAAAAGAGGTAAGAGACAAGGGCACCTTGGCTCATTCTGCTTTTTTGTTTTGGAGGGGATATGGGAAAAGACCTAAGTACCTACCCAGAGCAAAAGGCTAACCCCTTCTCCCTGCTTTACCAAGCCCTGGTCATAGGGACCCCTAATCTGAAACAACAGAGAGGCTTCACGCTTTCTGCAGGAAGCTTTTGAAGTTTTTGCTTTGATCTGCTTGATAATGATTATTTTGTTCACAAATTGAAGCACTAAAAGTTCCACAGGAATTTAAGGAAAAAATTATTGACAGTGGGGGTGACAGAGCACTGGAACAGGCTGCCCAGAGAGGTTGTGGAGTCTCCTTCTCTGGAGATCTTCCTAACCCGCTTGGACACAGTCCTGTGCCACGTGCTCTGGGTGTCCCTGCATGCGCAGGGGGATTGGACTAGATGACCTCTAGAGGTCCCTTCCAACCTTAAGGATTCTATGATTCTATGATGCTAAGATTTTAAAAAGAGTTTTCATACAGATTCTTCTTCCTTGCAATGTTGTTTATTCTGGAAAAATTGATTGCTCTGTACCTGATATAGTGTGGTAAGGGTGTATGCACACATCGTAGTTTCCTGTTTTGTCCGTATTTGTTACTTACAGGGCTAGAGAACTGCCCAAATCTCAATAGGTGGATTTGCATTAAACTTTCTCTGTGTTGTGTTTGATTTCCTGCACTATTGTATTCAGACCTTAATGAGGCATTTGATAGGTTTCATATGATAGGTATTGTTCGGCATTCACTTGGGCATTGTTGTTCATGTGGGAACTAAAGAAAAAAAAAAAACACAGAATCCCAGAAGGGTTGAGGCTGGAAGGGACCTCTAATGATCATCTAGTCCAACCCCCCTGCTCCAGCAGGGTCACCTAGAGCACGTGGCACAGGGTCGCATCCAGGCAGGTTTGGAAGATCTCCAGAGAAGGAGACTCCACAACCTCTCTGGGCAGCCTGTTCCAGGGCTCTGTCACCCTCACAGGAAAGAAGTTCTTCCTCACATAGAGGTGGAACTTCTGGTGTTTCAACTTACACCCGTTAACCCTCGTCCTGTCACTGGCCACTACGGAGAAGAGCCTGGCCCCATCCTCCCTACAGTCAGGGAGAATGATTGTACAATCAGGGAGGATGAGGAAGTTCAAGTACCTCAGGTACCTGAACGTGTTGATCAAATCTCCTCTCATTTCTTCTCATCATATCCTCATAGCCATTTCCTGCTCCTCTGTTGCATCAGTGATCAAATACCTCCATTAGGCAGTACTTAAACCTTCTAGACAACTATTCTGTCCCTAAAATGCAATGAAAGGGTATTTAATTGATTGGTTGGTACATGGCTGTTCTGAAGATTATTAGCTGTTTATATATGCAGTTGTTACAAATGAGATGATTTTAGGGGTTAACTTTTTAGTAGGTGTATATGTGAAAGGGTATGTTCTACATTAGAATCTTAGTCAGAAACTGAGACTAAGCCAGTCTTGAACTGATCACTTACCCAGTTTCCATGTAATGTATCATATTCTGACTGTTCTGCTGCATGCCGTTAGAAAAATGGACACCTGCATGAGCGTTTTGGTTTGGAGGTGTACTTGGTGTAGCAGTAATAAAGTCCCTGGAAGGACCTGGCTGCACTGTGTGTTAGTTTTGTTTACAAATGGCTCTAGTATGCAAAAAAAACAGATTATTTCCAGAGGGAACTAAACTGTAAGTTGTGCACAGGGTGCAGTCCAGCTGCTAATGGGGACACACAGATTCAGACTGACTATGGGTTGTTTGAGCAACTTTGGGCCACGTGTATGGTGGGTATGTTCAGTCCAGAGGGCCAGAGTAGATCTCAGCTAAAGTCAAACTCCCAGACTCTGTAGCGTGTATACGCTGGGTATCTCGGCACCAGCAGCTTTGAACTACTGCTCAGTTACAATTGTGCCGAATTTTGGGGTAAGTTAGACATGGATGGAGTCTCAATCACTCTGGCTACTGTCTTTAGTGTTTTGGTAATATAACTCATAAAAAGCACATTATAATTTTGGTAACAGGGTTTGCAAGTCACTGGCTTGGCTCAGATTATGGCCTTTTTGTGACATTCCAATGTGTTTAAACTGAACACATTGTGCAAAGTTCTTGCCTTTGCATTGCTGTAGGCTAGTGTTGGCTGTTTTGATATTTTCTTAAGAGCAGAATAGCATTGTTCCATAGCATATGGGACAATAATAGCATTTAGTTAGCCTCTGGAACTGTCCTCCATTCTATTGACATTATCTTTTATTTATTTATAGTTGATTTAAAACCAAGCAACAGTGTTATATAACATGTACTCTGTAACATCACTGTTTGATTATTGAAGTTCTCATTTGACCTTGTATGTGCAAGCAGTCACTCCGTAGCCAGTCTCAAGGGATCCTCAGATGAAGCTTTCATCAAATTCTTAGGGGCTGTGTCTTCACTGCTGTGCTAATTCAGCTCATCTACAACTGAGCTTGAACATCTGTGGTCTGCCACATTGCAAAGCTCTAGGAAAGTCACTGCATCCTCAGTTGCGCTGTTAACACTCAGCTAGAAAAAAAAAATGTCCTGTATCAGATCAAGAGGCTTACCTGGTACAGTGGCTTGTGTTTAGCAGTCACTGTTGGAGATGTCTGCGATAATAGCATGTTTTAGGTTTAATTTCCTGGTATTTCCCAGCAACCAGCAGTAGACACCTCCCGTGTAGATTTCTCAGATGTGCCATGAAAGGCATTATCTTTTCATTTAATATTGCTTGAGAAATGTTTTCCATCAATCTGTCTATTCTGTCTTTAGAATAATCTTTTGGGGTGTACAACATCCTTTGGCAATGATTTCCACAGCTCAACTGCATGTTGTGTTTAAAAAAAAAAAAAAAAAACCCTACCTCTTCGTAATTAAGTACTTTATAATTGCATTTAATGCCTATTCATTATTGTATTAGGACAAACCCTAAGTAATTAGCCCTTATTTGCCTTTTCTTTTTAAGGTATAGTTTAATAGAGCTTTAGTATATCTCTCCTTACTCAGTTTCCAAGCTGATATATCTACACAGGGAAGCTCTTCTGTATCTTGGATAATCCCTTTCTGTGCAATCTTGGCTTCTGCTATATGCTTTTAAGCTGGGGAAGATCTTAAAGTCATAAGAAATGCACACAGTGTTCAAAATGTAGGTACTGTACATACTGCATTTTATACAATAAGACAGTGAGAACTTCAGTTCTTTTCCCTATTTCTTTACTGCTTTGTTTTCTGTTATTTGGAAGTGACATAGTGTTTTCACAGAACTGTACATTGTAAACTTCAAGTTGAATCCCTGAGTATTATTAGCCAACTTGCACCAACTTGTGGTACATGCAAATTTAGGAACGCTTTTTTTTTTCTTCTGTATATCACTTGACATTTCTCTACACTGAATTTCCTCTGCAATTTATTATTATAATGGCCTGGTCACCTTTTTTCTTCTGCACTTCTCCATATTTAATTTTTACTATCCTGAACTACGTAGTTTAATGAGAAAACTTTGTCATTCTCGTATCATTTTCTCAGCTCCTTTATTAATATGCTGAACAGCCCTGTATCCTTAGGATGTATTATCTCTCTTCACCAGAATGTGAGCAATCTGTAATTCCATTATTGCTGTAAGCTCTCAGGATGGGAACGTCCTTAGTGAGCTTTTTCTCACTGGCTAATTGGCAGCATCATCCCAAATCTACTGCAACCTGCACCTGGTCCAAGCTGACTCCTTCTTGATTTAAATACTCGTTGAAATGCCACTGGATTGTATAGGAAGATTTGCAAGAAAGGAGGCCTTACCTTGCCACTGCAGTCTATCATACTATCAGTATAATGACTCTGGGAACCAGCTCGGTCCATAAAAGACTGGCATGCTTCAAACACTCCATAGTGTGAAAGTGTTTGGTACAAAACATACTTTGAAGTTTTATCATGCTAATAAATGCTTATGGCTTTCCTTACTGTGTATGTGTTCAAAGATCATGCATTGTGCACAGAAAAATTTTATGAGAGGATTAGGACGTATTTTCCCTCACATTTTGATCTATATCTTATAATAGTATTTTCCTGCTTTGTTAACGGTATATAGATTTATTTTTGTCTGCCATTTTTTTTCAAATACATAATATTTTCATAAATAATGAATAATCAGAGAATTATTTGAGCAGTTATTTTAAAATTTTCCTTTAAATTTTAACTGGACTAATTGTGAAGGTGATGATCTAAACTCAACATAAGGGCCACACAAACCTTTTTTCCTCTCAAAACCTGATGTGACCTCTTAAAAATCTGAAGTCTTTGAAGATCATGTATACAATGGAAATGTATTACATTTTCAAATTAAAAATAAATATTCATTTTTTTCTATGATTCATTCATCTGTGATAAATACAGCTGGATTGTTTATAAAGAAAACAGCCCATCAAAACCTTGTAAGGTTTTGCAAAGCTTAAATATTGGTAAATGGATTGCTTATCCACAGCACTTTATGTTGCTTGTCTTTACGAAGAGGAGGCCTAGTTCAGGATAGAGAAGACTAGCAACGTAGGAAGAGCAAGGTTGCTTACACAGCAAAAGGTAGTGTATATAAAATAGCATATGACGCAGGAGAGAGGCTAAAGTCACTTTAGTTTCAATAACATACTGAAGTTCAACATTGCCTAGTTATAACCACTTGAATGTATGTCCTCACCTACCTATATATGGCAATGTCTAGGCAGAAAATGAGGAATACTGCAAAATTCAACCTCTCTCTTTCATAAATGTAGTAGAATTTTCACAGAAGTTTGTAAAATCAGAGCTGGCTGAGTCTTGAAACTTTTTTTAAAAAACTACATTTTGGAGACTGGTTCTGATCTTAATAGTAGAAGACAGAAGTGAATCCAATAAAATCAGTGTCAGCTGATGGCACTCATACATGGCACTTAAAATTACAGCCTGTATTTCAGTATCTAAAAGTAGATTTTTGTTGCTTATATTAATGTATCCAAAAATATAAATCTATATCTTATTTTCATGTGCAAACCACTTAGGTCTTAGCCTCTGAACTTTGCTAACAATTTTGCTTTTGTATTTTTGGCTTGATTGTATAGAATGATACATTTTGTAATTGTTTTGCTGCCATAATTGTAATAACCATTCCGCTTACTGCCTTTTGAATTGTATTTTTTATAAAACAGAATTAGAATTTTTAATTCTTTTATGTATTTCTACAGTCTTAATCGACAGATAAAATATTTTTTATTATCTAACATTTAATGTGAAGACTTTGAGGACAAACTAAGCATGTGACTGCAGACCAGGTCAAACTAACTGAAGATTTATTTCCTTTATAGTCCATGCTCTGAAGTTCCTACTTCTGTACAATTGTACACACATGCAACTTTTTGATAATGTGCATTGTTACTTTAATGAAATTACTGAATGCTATAAAAAAAAACAGATCGCTATAGCTAATATCAAATATATTAGCATAATATTATGGTAATGTACCTTTTTGGAATTATGTTATCTACAAAGTCCTGAATAAAAAGCTTTGAAGTCTAGATAGCAGAATTTTTCAGTGCAGACTATACTTAAATCTGCTCTCCTCCCGTCTCATTTCCTTGGGTTATTCATCCAGAAGATAAATGAAAACATGCCATTATGAGATATAAAGGTAGGACTTTTTTTGACAGATTTTCTCACTTCAGAGTCATACAGGTGTTCTGTGTGAGAAAGATGACATTTTGATAGGCTCATAGGTTGTAGCAGTGTGGCCTTTTGTCACATTTAAAAATTCTTTGAGGTCCTCAGGGCAAATTCTCCTTTCTGTCTTACAAGGAAATGAACTTTACATTTTTCAGTAAATGTTCAAAAAGGAGACCTATAACAGGATTCCCAGGATTGTACAGATCAGGAGCAGAACTGACTGGTCAGAATGTGATCAAAACTGCCTGCAAAAAATCCCCCAGATAGGTTCTCTGTGTTGTCATAGCTCTCACGCTGCACTGCAGTTCCTTTTTGGTTCAGCTATCCTAGTGTGCCACAGAACGTCATAAGAGAGGCCAGTCATGAATAAGACCCTGAAAAGAGCAGCAAAATACAGAATTTGACCTGTTTTCCAGAATCTACTCACAGATTAATGTCAAATAGAAACAAAGCATCACAGTTTGGTTCAACAAACTTCCAGATTTGTCTTTTCTTCCCCCTTGTTTTTCCTCTGCAGTTCCCACTATTTCTTCTTCTCACCGTGTCTAGAAGCTTAGACTTCCAGAATCTGCTTTCAAATAAAAAAATTCATCTCCTTTGCACCCAAAAAGTCCTTTTTCACTTCTCTGTAGTGAGCTGGATACCATTTCAGTACCCTATAAATAGTACCCTGTTTTGCATGGATTAAATTTATCTGCAATGCATGTGAAAATTTGTATGCAAATTAGATGCAGTTCTCAGTTTCTTAATACACTGTTTTTTCCAACCTTTCTTCTCTGAAGGTTAAAGCTTTTCTTCTATGCTTCCTCAGATTCCTGTGGATTGGTGAGAAGGAAGGGGTCTCTTAGCCACTAATTCAAGTTGCAGTGTGTGAAATTATTGCTGTGTTTAAGTTTCAGAAATGAAAAAGTGCTTATGCAATTAATTGGTTTGTTTCCTTTAACATATTTATGTAAAACAGATTTGCTTTCGTAGTCCAGTGCTTTACGTGAATAGTGTTTATGCTGTGCCTTTTGCTCCTTATTTAAAGGACAAGAATAGTATAAGCGAATTACTGATGATCTTGTAGCTTATGGAGGAGTGGACAAGATTTTTGACACCCAACATTGGAATGCCTGAAGGACAGAATCTGCTATCTCATTGGTATCCAAAGTGGAGGAGCACAGAAGCCAGGAAATGGTCTGAAATCAGTGAACTACTTTGAAAAGAGGGGAGTTCTAGGACAGACAGCTGTTGAAACTGTCCTAACTAGAATCATGGGAGCTGCATTATTTTGTGTGCTTTGGTAGTGATATTAGTCTGGAGGCTGCTGAATGTAGAACTGCAAATAAAGTCTTTTCCCAGATAAAAATCAGTTTAGGCTAAACCAGACATCCTAAAAGGATGGAGGAAAGAAAGGGAAAGCAAGTGACCTGCTTCCAAGACAAGAATCAGTTGAGTTAGGGAACCTATATTGTTAAAAGGAAATAAGAAGAAAAATATCAAAATATTCTTTGGTGAAAGGTCTGGTTAGTTTTATTTCTTACAGAAAAGCTCCTAAATCTTTGCTTTTTCAGATTTCCGTGGCCTTCCAAATTGCATGAGCATGTGCAGCAATACAGTCTGTATGTTTTTTTTATCCCTCCTTGTTTTTATCACTAGCCCATGTTAGAAGAGGCCAAGGATTTCATTTGCTTTTAGCTGTTCACTGTAAATGTCTTTAATGAAGGAGTAAAGTGACCCTTACATTTGCCTTTGCTTCATGAATTTGGTATGGTCTGCCATATAATTAATGTCCCTGTTTATTTTTGGTGCTTTACTGATTTCTTCAGGCAGGTTATTCATTTCTGTACTGGAATTTTTTGATTTAATTAGCAGAGTGCTAATACCATTGTTTTGCCAGAATGTCAGTCATGCAGAAGTGCTCAGGGGATGATTTAATTAAATAGGTGGATATAATTCTTTTCTGTTACTGCAGGCAGTTAGGCAAAGAGACATGCAGAGCGCACTAGGCCATTTTCTGTCTGGACTGACATTACTTGCAAATACTTTCAAAATATATAGATCCTCCCTCAATTTCAAAATACACATGCTTTGAGAGGGAAGGAAGGCTTTTTCATTGATCATTTTACTGAATATTCCTATGTTGAGGTAATTAACAGGAGTTACTAGAATCCAAAAATATTTTTTTTCAGAGGCAGAACATTGTCACTTTTACTCTGATGTACCTAGGCATTTTTAATAATATATCCACGCAGTGTCCCCACCAATAGTTGAACTGAATAGTTGAATGTTGTGTGAAAAAAGAGAGTTTTATCCCCCCAGAGCATTTTACAGAAAGTAGCTAATGCATATTCTTCTTCTTGCCATAAAATCACTTAATGGAGTAAGGACGAAGTTTCGGTTTGTAGTAGGCTTAGTAGAGGATAAAAAGGTACAGAAGCTTTGTGCTAGGGTTTCTGATTTCAGGTTTTCGGATGTGTACATTCTTTATGTCTCACACACACACCTTATAATGCTATAGTTTGCTTAAGAAATTCTGTTTGTTTTCAGACATGAAACTATACCCCATGACTTGTTAAATACAAAGAGCCATGGTGCTGTAATGAGGAAATTCCCAACTGTCTGGTTTGGCGGTGAGGGAGTTGCCAAGCCATTCCTGTGTCGCTGGAAGACCACGGCATGCTGTTGCGAACAGTCCCATTAAGCACACTTGGAGCACTGCTGACACTTGATAAGACAGCACTTTTGTTAGAATTTGTGAGGGCTGGATAGCCTACACCAGCTTCCCCTAAAACTCAGCCCTTCATCATTTGAGATGAGACAGCATTGCAAATGCAACTTAATCACTGCAGTAAATCTGCCCTGGTCAAGCAGCGAGTGCTGGAGCCACTGGGCTGTGAATATCTGTTTGCCTTTGAGTTACTCCGGGCAGCTACTGCTTAGATAATTTTGTTTGGCTGTATGTAACACAAAAGACAAGCCTGAGTTATCTAATTTTATGTGCTATGTCACTAGGATGTCTGGAGAATATTCTATAGATCTCTGTGCTTTAGCTGAAAAAAAAAAAAGTATTATAATTCTTTTGGAAGAGCTGGTGGGAGTAGTTTTTCACTTCTTCAGAAGAATTGTGGGAAGGCTCTGAAAATCTGTTAATAGTGAATGATCCATCCTTGGTGGACGAGCGTCGGCTGAATGAGAGCAGGGCCGGCGCACCGCACTGCACGGCCAGTGAGATGTTAGCCTGCCTTGCAGTGCCGCTTCCCTTAGGTATGGGAGCTTTATCTGAGCTTGGGAAGACGAAGGGGCAGGATCTCCACCTGTATTGCTAACGAAAAAGCTATTGCCATGGCATTTCAGTGCACTACAGGCTGCAGTGACTGTCTTTGGCTAAACATCATTACAGCTGAGCAAACAGTGAGCAAAGCGAAATATGAGGAATTCCGTTATCAAATAACCGCTATAACGGCGGTTCAGTTCTGCAGGGCAAGAAAGGAGGATGGGGAAGAGATTAGCTGGCCACCTGCAGCTGCCACGCATTTTAAAATAAATTCACTTCAGTGCAGAAATAGCAATTGCTCCGCTGCTCAGCCCATTCCCTGGGACTGCGCGTGGGATGCGTTCGGGTTGGTGTCAATGTGTGAGCTTGCCTGTGGCAGGGAAGCCCCTCTCCACACGGAGCATCTGCAGCAAAGGGCTCTGTGACCGACAGGGGAAGCGGATCGGGAAGGACTTGTGGCCTTCACAGGTTCCTAAGTTTGAACAGACTATGTTCTTTCTTTTTTTCTTTCTTCTTTTTTTTTAAACTTAGATCAAAAAAGCAAATCAATCCAAAGCCAGTTAATCATTTTAATTGTAGCTTAAAGACCTTTTTACAAGTATTACTAGACATGTGAGGAATCTGAATTTTGAAATTTAATCTTGTAGATAAAAACAACTGCAGGGAGAAAAGTCAAAGTTAACATCTTGTTCAAATGAGTTTTTGTGCATGTTGTGTGTAGGCAACTACTTCATGGTGGCAGCAGTGGTTCTCTGCTGCATGAGCCTATCCCCCAGTCAAGTCCTTACAGCGTTACTGCAATAACTGGCCTTCACTCTCCCCAGCTCTGACTCCAGCATTGCTTTTGGGGGGCATTCCTCCTTGGCAAATGCTCAGCAGCCATTGGCAGAATCTCTGGAAAAAATGAACAGCCACCAAACGTAGAGGCCAGGGTGCACTGAACAAGTGGTTTAACAGCATCTATGAACAATCCTGTAAGCTTCTGTTGAAGATCTTGGCCCAGTTCCTTCTGAAAACACTAAGAATCATCTGCTGATTTCAGTGGGAGATAATTTGTCAGTTTTCTCCTTTTCATTCCTTTTCTCCCCACAGCTTTTATTGGCCAAAAAAAAAAAAAAAAAAAAAAAAAAAGGGAAAAGAGCCA
>NW_010589212.1:623051-703465 GCF_000705375.1 Tinamus guttatus | reverse complement strand
CCTAACTAATGAGGCTTAAGTAGACTTCAAGCTTCACTCTGTCTATGTATATTACAGTTAAAGAGTATGGGAGCTTAACTAAGGATTTTTAATAGTATTATGATACTAAATGGTCTAAGTGGATATTCTCTTGCAATTAAAATATATATCAGTTTATAAATATCTTTTGATTTGTAGTTTATGTAGAACATAGCCATGACATTTCCATTGCTGGCTAAGAGTGCGAGATTGACATTTTTGCTGTGTGAGACAACCCTAACTTTCCCCCTTTTGTCAAAATGACAGATAAGCAACATCATCTTTTCTCCAATAAAGTGTTGCTGCATTTATGTCATCTGAAGAATGCAAGTTCCATTAGCTGATCTATTTACATTCTTAAAGTGCTATGCGTGCTCAAGTGCTTTACTGGATTGGGCTGTAGTAATTACTTTTGATTTCTGCCAGCTTAAAGCAAGTTTCTGTCTCCCATCCATTCCACCACAATGTCCAATAAGCTACCAGCACAGTTGATTTTGAACCACTCTTTGCTGCCATTCTTCTCTTAGAAACAAGAAGTTCTTTAGTCTCGGAGAAATCAGGAATAAATCATATCAAAGCCACTTTTTGTCTTGTGACACCAGGCTTAAGCTCTATCACTGTCACAAATTATTATAAAGTCCTTAATTACAGAAGTCCTCCCTATCTGCAGAAGTATTCAGAGTTTTCATGGTAGTCAATATTACAGGAATTTGCAATAAAATTCTTAAGGAAATGGGTACAATACTGGTTTCTGTTTACCCTTCCACTCAGTTCAATGTAATACAGCATGATTAAGGACAGATTTAAATGCAAGGACAGTAGAGCCTTTATGGAAGGTTTGGGGAAGCGGTTCCATGCTTACATGCCCAAGGGATCTGTTAAATAAGGTTATACTTCACTACTAACCCCAGTATAAGATGGTTGTCTGCCATGACAGAACCGTACCATTCTCCCACTATTCTGTACATATTGTATAATAAGACATCACATGAAAACACAAGCATTTTATGTTATATCTTTTGACTAGTTACACTGCTCTCAGCAAAGCCCAGTGCCCCAGAGAGACCTGTTTGACACAACTTCAGCATTGTAGCTTAGCTTGTATTTGTCATTCTGAAGGTGTACTTGATTCAAAATTTTTGGAGCCCTAGCAAGTTTTAAAATGCCATTTAGATGGGAAAGGGTTACTGAGAGCGTAGATATACAACCTTTCTGCTCTTAAGAATTTAATCACTGTAAAAGAATTAGGTGAGGCTAGAAGAACTTGTTTGGCTGCAAAGTGTCGTCTGCCTGACTCGTTACCCTCCATGCTGGACCCCGACAAGCAGAGATAGGTAAATCCTGCATTAAAACAGGAATGTACACAATAATAAAACAACCTTGGCCATTGACCTGACCTTACAGTTTAGTTTCCCACTTCAGCTGAAGAGGTACTAGATATCCTTTACTTACACGGTATTTTAGTTCTGCCATTGCATTTTCTGCTTTGAAAGCTCCTGGATAAAGTCTCCTTCTGTGTATGTTATTTATTATAATTAAATTTATTTTCAGTATTTATTCTAATAATTTGTGCTTTCTTCCTCTTTACAGAGAATCTTTATTTTCTGGGTGTACACGGAAGTCTTTTCAGGGAAGCTCGTCTGTTATTTGTACACTATATGTACTGACAAGAGCATGCAAGCGTGGGGCATTTTGAGCTGAGAAAAAAAAAAACTATAAATGAACTGGGAATAGTAATAATCCTTGGAGATTAAATCACCTGTAAGTTAGTTCTGTATTTTTCCTCTGATCTTTATTGTCGTAGCAAAACAGATTCAGCTCCAAAGTCCTCGACAAGTTTAAAGTACTTGATGCAGATTTGTCAGTTTGGAGTTTTTGACATGACAGATCCTCTAGCTGTGTTTCAATTAACTTGTGCTGGATTGGTAACCCCAAGCAATAGGAAGAATGCTACCCAGGCAATTATGGGACTGCTGATGAAAGGCTCTGCGTTGCTCTAGGAGAAAACGTACCCCCTTTGTCAGCAATAGAGCTCTGCTTTTATAGTGAAACTTCCTTGAGCTGCCACTGCTGAGACCTGGAGCAGCTGGCTTTCGTGTTAGGCTTTTTGTAAAGTTAGAAAAGAATATTCTTTTCCATATATAGATTCTATTTAAAACAGAAGTGTTAAAAGGAAGAAGAGCATCTCATTTTATATGTATTTTGCTATCGGCTGTTTTCCTTTGCAGTATTATTCTTTGTTCTACCAGCTTCTGATTACATTGTAATTTAACTATTAGTTTTATTGTGGCTTTGTTAATGATTATTTTGTCAGTGTTTAATGGTTGTCCAGACCAGTCATGCTTTCTCCAGAAGTGTATACTTTCCTCACTGTAAGACCTCTAAACTTGATGCCAAATTCAATACACTGTATGTTGCAGCCCGTGAAGAGGAAATTGGCTTTTGCCAGTCTTTGATTTGCCTCCTCAATCTCTCTACCTTTTCACTCCTGCAGACCAAACACCTGGCCTAGGATTGTGTTAAATCAGTCTGTGTTCTTTCTGTAAGGACTTCCTGTGAAAACAATTTCTGTTGCTGTATAGGGAAAGTGGAAATATGAGATATACTTCCTGTAGGAGACATACTTGAAAGTTCCCCTGGCCCAACACACTAGGTCACCAAACTGCAGCAAAACCTTCTCAGTCCATGTCATGTTCTAGCTTTAAGCAAAACTCCTGTTGAAGATCCTTCCAGTGCTGCTTAGAGAAGGCCCTTAGCAAACAGCGGGTTTGCAAGGAGCTGGAAAGCTCATCCAGCCTGGGCTCTGCTGAAATGGCAGTAACTTTTTGCCAACAACACTTTACAGACCAGTCCTTCATGATTCAAGGCAAAGAAGAAAATATTTCAGTCTATAGTATCTCTTTTTGTATAAGGAGCAAAAGGCCTACAGACATCTTTCAGGTGATCAGGACTAAGGCTTCTGTAAGCCTGGATTCAGCCAGCTACGTGTGTTCAGGTGTGGTCCCATTGATTTCAGGAGGTTACGAATCTGTTTAAAATCATACAGATGCTGATCAGACAAAAGAAAATCACATTAATAAACTGCATGGATTTCAAGACTAGACCATATATAAGAGTTTAAAGAAGCATGTATATTTCTATAAAAAGTTCTTTGCTGGCAGGCTTATGAGGACCTGAACATGGTAACAGATTTCTGGATTGTTTCTCTTCCAAACAGGGTAGAAACAGCTGTCATAATCCCCCCGAAGAACTTGTAACTCTGTGTGACTTTTTTTTTTCTTTTTTGGTGTGTGTGCACTTCAGAAATACTGCTTTCCTCCTTTTTACTGAAAAGCTGTAACAGGACTAGTGTCATTAAAGGAGTCTGTATTGGCTTCAGGATCAATTTAACTTATTTCAGAGCAAACAAAATATCAGTGCTTTAAATTTACAAGATCTGCCTGCCCCTGTAGTGTTGCTATGTGGGTTCTTATTGGAAGGTAATAGCCTACCTTCCAATACTTTTCTGGTAGTTTTGAAGCCTCCGAACAGTCCTCAGACCCATTTATTATTTCTGTTGTAGTAAGGTTGGTGGCTACTGACAATTTTCAGATCTCACTAGTGCTATACACACACACAACACAAAGACTTTTCTCAATAAATAGCTCTGCTGTTGCAATTACTGTCCTGAATGGACCTTCCTCAAAAACGCTTGTCATTTCATGTACAAGAAATTAAAGCCATGATTTAGTATCGCTATTGTGGAAGACAAAATTAATAGACTCTCCCATTCAGAAAGCCTGGATGGGGACGTGTCTTTCAGAGTCTTTGTGCATGCTAAAAAAGTCAGGAGAGTCTTATGGATGCTTTTACATTTTGCATGGTTCATGTTTAAGTTAAAAGTGTGTGGAGAGAGAAGTTGTCTTGCTTTAATGAGATAAATGCCTGAGCTTTTGCAAGGTGCAGACAAAATTGCTGCCTTTTGTGTATTTAATGTGTTGGCCAGCCAGCAGTCAAGCCAGTGTCCCAGGGTGTTTGTTTTCCTTATTGTTTTGCACAGTGTTGTGCCAGCAGTCGTTCTGGAGACTGTCTGAGTCAGCAGGTGCCACACATACAAAATAACGATGGGAAGGAGAAGGAAGGGCTCAAGAGCTGCCAGGCATTATGTCCTCGTTTTATAGTCCTTGGGATGAAGTAAACATACATGACACTTTCTTTTCCATGCTTGTCCAATGGTTTTGCTTTCGCTGTGTGTACCCTCAAAAAAGAAAATTATCAACCTGGAGCACTGCATTGGGAGGAAACAAATGGGCCTACCCATAAATGATCTTAGTAATTTAAAGCAGTATTTATATGTTCCCTGTAGTGCTAAGTGCTTACCTATTATAATATTTATGAAAACACAGCATATTTAAAAATGCTCTGGAATCAAATTGTATAAGCAAATACACAGCACTGCTCTTCCTTTGGCTTATGTTTGCAAACCCTACTTTTATTAATGTCTAACTGAACTTGGCAGGTGATTTACGAGAGCAGGACAAACCAAATGCATCCATGAACTTAAGAAAGCATAGTACAATGCTTTTGATGTAACATCTTGTTTTTATCTTAAAACTCTAATAATATTATTATTGAGCTAAAATAATACTATAGTGTCCTAAGAGACTTAACTGTCCTGTTTTAGATCAGGAGCAGAGATTTTGAACTCTTGCTTCAAATGGTGAAAATGTTTTTTTTTCACCCTTTTTCATGTTAGGTTAGTTTATTCATTTCCTAAGTTTTCAGAATGAAAAAGAAAATTATAAAATAAGATATATGACTTTCTGAATCCTTTCGTGATGATTTGCATGGTCATATTCTCTTATGAGGGAGTGTTGAATCCATACAAGAACCATTTTTGTAACAAATATTAATATGACGCGAGTGCTTTCCTGAACAAATCAGATTGTCCTCATTGCCTGGATTTATAAGCCTTATCTGTACATTAAATGGGCTTGTAATCATCTAGTGGGTATAAAATACTTAAAATTAACAGTGACCAAATTTAAACAACATCAAGGCAGGAATTTGAACAGACAAAATGTTTCACCTACAGTTCCCAAATGTTTCATTTAAAGCATTTGTCCTTACAGTGATAAATATGGATGACATTCCTACCATGCATTATAATCCTCAGTGAATAGGAGAGTGATAAAGATGCTTAATTGGTTTAATGTGACAGCTTTGACATGTATTACTTTTTTTTTAATTTGACACAGCTACATAAAAGCTACCTTATCTAAGGAACCTGGCAATTAATGCCTTATGTTGATTAGATGTTCTAAGTCATATTTAGAATGATAATGGCAATGTTTTTTCTTTTTTTCTTTTTTTTTCCATATGTATTTTAACAAAGAGTACTGTGAGATCAATACAAAATTGCACTGGCTCTTAAAATCTCTGTTTTCTAGTGTGTCAGTAAAGAATACTAACATCTCAGAAGTTATGTGTGAAGGAGGCGGAAGAGAGAAGCAAGGCAATCAAGACATAGTTGGCCATATGCTTGGATATTTTGTGGACCCTCCTATAGAATCTGCTCATCATATCAAACCTGTCGTAATGTCGTAAGAAGCCAAGAAATGTTTTTCCCTGGTAGTGTGAATAATAAGACATCACAGTAGTCCCGTAGCTCAGAGAAAGAAGGAGCCCTCAATTCTCTCCCAGATGCATACCCACTTCCATAATTTGATTTGATGTCAGTTTACCACAGAAACATCAATACGGATTTGGTGCATTCAGTATCCAGGAAGTTGCAGCTGGGTGAAAGCTGCTGCAGCTGGGAAGTAACAATGTTTTGAATTAGACTTTGCAATTTTAAAAGAGAAATTTACATATTTTAGTCTCATTTTTGCAAATGAACCAGCCTAAT
This sequence comes from Tinamus guttatus, assembly GCF_000705375.1. Next base: position 697,560 of record NW_010589212.1, on the reverse strand, counting down.
TTTAAAGTTTGAGGTACTCGGATGATCTCCTTCTATGGCATGAGGGGAAGCCTTACTAGTAGTTGTTGGTCACAGGATTAAGAATCTGAGGATTGGGTTTGGGGCCCATTCCCATACTTGAAACAGTGCTGGCCCATTGAGAATGCTCTTCGAGCACATGTAATTTGTCAGAAACTAGCTTGATATTTTCAAGCATGTTATATGACTTTTGACTGTTTAGTCTGCAAAGAAAGTATGAGAATGAGTACCATTCTTAGCTAAGGCTTCATATTCCGGAACACTTAATGAGATATAACAGTTCTCTATAGGCAAAAAGAACTGAGAAATCCACAAAATTACAAGTTTTATAAAAATAAAAGGCCTGTGTATTTTAATGAATGAAATTTAACCTGATGTGGGAAAGGATTCTACTGTACTTGTGTTGTTTGGTTTGGCTACTGTTACAGAAAATATTCCAGAGTTGAAATCAAAGGTTAAATACAACTGGCAGGAAGTTATAAAGGTGAATTGCGTAAGATGGGGCTGAATAAAGGCAGGTTACGACTCTATTGCTTCTGTGCAGAATGCTTTGATGTGTGGTACTACTGTATGCAAGAGACAGATTTGGTGTTTAGGTGTGATAAATTTGTCAGATGAAGATAGTACACATTTAAAGGAATGAATTCTGTTTGGAAGCAGAAAATAAGTAGAAAAAGTAGAAAATTTGATTAGTTTGAACAAAAGATGAATGTGTGTTGTTTCCCATAGACCAGAGTTGCCTCTGAGTTCTTCATATTGAAGCAGTTTGGGAAACAATTGAAGGAACTTATTTGTGGCTGGAGCTCCTGGTTGCAAACTTAGGAAATAGCTAAGCAAGGTTTATTAATGCTGTTACCAATCTGTTGTACTCCTGCTGAGTACACAGTAGCACTACTTCTTTATAGCCTTTCAGTCCAAACTTTTTTTAGTCTTCTAGTCTTTTAGTTAGCTAACAATTGGATTAATTGTTAACTATTGAATTGTCTTCAGGAAATACAAAAATACTCTGAATATGTTCTTAATCTTTACTTTTATTATATAATGTTCATATAGATAAATCACTTTTTCTAAGCATGGGCAATCAATACACAGAGTAACCATCAAGTTAATATGTTTGATATTTTAAGTTAGCGTGCTTGATATTGTTAAGGCTTTTCGGACTTTAAGTTTTGCAGTTAAGTAAGAGGTATCACACGTGGAGTAGTGACCTGACAAATGAGAAGAGGAAGTGAGCAGGGAGAATCAGATTATATGACATTGGGAAAGGGCTATGGTATCAGGCCATAGCCTGGAGTTGGCCATTTCAGACACGGTCCCTGACTGCATAGCTCCCGTTTGCCTGCAGTGCAGCGCGGGGCAGCCCCGAGAGCCGGCTGCCCTGGGGCGCTCCACTCTCCCGGCCGGTGGGTCGGTCATGGGCCGCGTTGCGTCTCGACCCGTGGGAAGGGGCTCCCGTGTGTTTCTGAGGAGGACTGAGAGAGTGAACAAGCAGCATAAACTGAAAAGCCACCTGTGTGAGTCTCAGTCTCCATACAGGAGATTTATTAGGCTTGCATGACAGGGTAATTTTAAAAACAAATGACATGTAGAGGTCACGGTATTGAGAGGAATGTCTTCCCATGCCATTAAATGCAGTTGCATCTTAATTGCTTAACTGCTTCAGAAAAGACAGATTTTCCAGTGAAACTGTTTGAAGGAATTTTGTTAAGCAAATTCAGCTAATTTACTGCTCACCTGTAAAAACTGGAACCCCACCTCCTGAAACTCCAAACAGCTAGTATTAGTCATTGTTAATGATAATTCAGTGGGTGCAGGCCCCAGGGAGGACCCTTTGTTTAGAAATGCCATACTGGGCACAAGTTCATTCACAATAACCATATTGTCATCCTCCTGGGTTTGTTTCCGTGACTGATTCTCCAAAAAAAGTTGTGCTTTATTCTACATTATTTAAACACCTGCTTTGGCATGGCAGATTGGAGACTGAGTACTGAGAGAAAAACAGTGCTAGGTGTTTTATATTTCAGAAAGGACTAAGGAAATAATTCTCAAGGCTCAGATAGACACTGTCCATTTTCAGCAGCTTATGCACTGTCTATGTTCATTATTAAACCGATTAAACTGAACGTATGCAATTTGGCTCAGAACTGGCTTTGCTAACAGCCGCTATCTCGAGTCGGTTAATAAGTATTGATTGTAAAGCACTTCACTTACGTTAGTAGAGTGTACCATATAAAAATTTAATTTACTTAATAAACCAAAGCTAGTATTTATCGTACTGCAATATGAAAGTTTGGTATACAAATCTTATCTAAAGCATTTTTATAGTGTCTTGTGATTACAAGGTTTTCTTCTTTGTTGTGTTTTGTTCCATTATTCACCAGCAATCACCTTTTAGCTGAGTGTCAATAGCCTACATTTCTAAAGGTGGAGCTGTGAAGTTACACAATTTCTTGATGTAGCTCCCCAGGCAGTTCTCTGTGTCAGTGAGAACTGCTTTCGAGCTGCTCATTAAGTGGTGGCTGCTCATTGCTAATTCTAATTTGGGCCACGGTAGCCCAGGGACTTAGTTTTTAGGCAGCACCTAGCAACATAATGTTTAGTACTACTGACTAAATTCCTCCTGTGTTTACAGGAAGAGTTTTTTTAAAAATACTGTGAGTGAATTTCAAGCATGCAGTGCTTGTTCTGCTTTCTAATTTCAGGCTTTTGATGAGCACAAGGGCTTATTTTGTTTAATATAAAAGCAGGTCTGATAGGCCTTTGGTCAAATGGAGATTCTGCATGGCTGAGTCCCTCTTGTACTGTCAATCACAGAGAAGCTGAAGTCATGTTTCTGCATTTCAGATCATCCATCAGTTGGACAGTCTGTAAATGAATCTCCATGAATCCCTGTAAAATGCTGCCAACTTTTTTTGAGCCTTTTTTTTTTTCTTTTTTCTATTTTCTGGGTTGCTGCAATGCACTGAGACCTAAACAGAATGACTTCTTTTGTAGTCCTTTTCAGATCAGAAAATCTCATTGACACTTTTGTGGCAATCCTGCTTCTTTGGAACCAGGCTGTTAGGGAACAACTCGCCAAGCAGAGGCTCCCAAATTGGGTTGGAGGGGAAGGCAAGAGCGTCTTATTCCTGAAAGAACTTCCCGCTTCCTGGCGTGATAATCTGGCATGATAAGCATAGCCACAGCTGGTGGGGTAGACGTATCGCTCCAGCTTTCTTTGCCGGCTGTCAAGGACTCTGCTTGCAGTGAATAAAACTAAGGAAATACCAGCCTTGCAGGGCCAGGGTCAGAACCATCCCAAGTAAAATGTAAAGCAATTAAAGACAGAGGACCACCCTTTGAAAGTTACCTGTGTCTGTTATAAAAGGGGGAGTATATCGCAGGAAGAAGGAGTATAAAACAGGCTAAGTACCTATGGGCCTGGGAAAGGAGCCTCAAATGAAATTTAAAAGGAAAATTAATCAGTGCATGAAGTCTATGATGTGGAACTAAAGGAAATAGAAGGGAGGTATAAACCAGCTTTTATGGAATCTTTACAAGGAGGATCAGGAATTTGAATTTGATGAGCAAAATGAGACATGTCCAGTCATGGCCATGTCAATTCAGCCTTCTTCTCTGGATGTAGTATGTTCCCTGGTAATTATTGCCTGAGGCCATCTAAAATGAGATTCATAAAATAGCTAAGAATCCAATGCTACTGCCGTAGTAAATGTAGATTTAACTGACAACTACAAATTCACCTGCTTGCTTGTTTCTGCTCTTTGTTTAAACTTTCCTATGATAGCTTTTTAAAGATTGTGTACTGTATGTAGTTCTAGTTGATAGCTGATAGGATTTTCCACAGTGGAATTCCCCATCAAATCAGGTGAGGACTATAGGATTTCCCATTCTCCACCTACGGATTTCCTGATTATCTGTGATTCCAGATGTTCCGGTGAAAGCAGAAGTTGGGAGCAGAAGTTTCTTTTTGGGCATGAAGCCAGCATGCTCTTCCAAAATTAGTAATTTTTTGGCCTGGTTCTTTTCTGCTGTGATTATAGCAAGGGCACTAGTTGAAAAATGTGTTGCATTTATCAATAATAGCTTTGATGAATTATTTCCAATTGTTCATTTGGGCAAATAAACATTAGAGCACAGTACTGAGGATGTTAACATGTCCATGTTAAAAACAGAATGGTATGAATTTGTATTCAATCCTGAAGTTAGAGATTCTCCCAGTGTTTTTCCAAGCATTTTCCGTTCATTTTTGCATTTGCTGACCTAAAATCTTACCACTGTAAAGCTAATGTATTGGACCTTTTCCTTGGAAAATTTGTGCTGCTGCAAGACATTAAGGCCATAATGTTTTTGTTGTATTCATTTGTGTGCATGCACACTGAACTATATAAAATGCCAAAAGGCCTTTAGAAAGACTTTCTATACAAAAAAAAAGACTTTGATACAAAAAAAAATCCATTTCATTATTCAAAGGCCATGTTTTTAGCACTTGTGTCATTTAAAGCAACTGACTAGCTTGTCTTCATATGTGACAAATGCACGTCTGACAAAAAGTGAATTGTCACTGAAAAACTGCTCAAGTCTTTGTTCCTAACAATTTTTTTAATGATTCTCAGAAAGGGCGTGGAATAAAAATGAAAAGGTCTATGAATCAAAAAATGCGGTATTACTCTCATGAATAAAGCAGGATGAATGTGATAAAAATATTTAAGTATAGCAGTATGTTTGAGATGTTGTATCTGGCTGTCTTTAAAAGTCTATTGATTTGTTTCTAAGATTTTCTTCACCTTTGGAGAAGAGCAAGATAATGGTTCCAGTTTGCACAGATGAAGCAGGAAACTATTGGAGATAGCAGGAAACTAAGGAGATCAAGGCTCTGTGATGGAGAGCAAACCCCTAGAGGTCAGTATAGTCATAGTAACATTAGCAGGTAGAAATCTAAGTTTAAGCAATATTAAGAATAAAGTAAACCAGCTATAGAAAGAAGCTCATAGTTATTTATGATGGATCCTTAAATGACCCCGCTCACGCAGGATTGAAAGCCACTAGTAATTCTTGGTAGTACAAGCCAGCATTATATCATGTCACAGTGTCAAAGGGTCACCAAGTGTAAAAGAGGCTCTGAGAACTGGTCTTCTTTGCAGCCAGCGGGCAGAAGTGGAACGAACCGATGAGCTTTACATGGGGGAGGCGTGCCGAGGGTAGGCGTGCTGGTGCAGTGAGCAGAGAGAAGAGCATGCCAGCCCTTGTAAGGTAAGAAGGGTGGTATGGAGAGAGCTGGCAGCTGAGGTGAAAACAAGCTGGCTATGGACAAGGAAACTAACCAGAAAATAAGCTAAGAAATTGTACTTGTCACATTGGCTTGGAAAAGCCAACAAAATTCACTAAGCATAATGGGCCTGCTAACGCTGTTAAATGGTCGAAGCCTTTATATTAGTGACAGCTACAGAACAGACACTGTGCTTTGTCTACGTATTGCAAACAGTGTCTCAAAAGAAGCTTTCTCATGCAGTAAATGGAAACAGATCACTCGGAAACTCCTTCTGAAAGAGTACGGCAGAATGTACTCTAGTATTCATAATAAAGGGTATAGCAATGGTAAAGTAAGCATTAGTTAATCTCTTTGACAAGGAAAATATATTCCATAGTATAAATGGAATTGTTCAGATGCTACACTTTCTTTTAAAAACTGTATACTGCGTGTGTTGGGAAGCAGGTTATGATATGGCTGTGCCACAGTCTTAGAGATGGTGATGGAACCGAAGTCTGTAAAATGTACTTTCACTAATTGTATTAGCACCCAAATGAATTTTCTACCAACCAATTCACCATGACATGAAACAGCAGCGACTTTGCAAATGTCACAGGGGCTGTATCTAATTATGCTGTAATGTTTTGGACTTCTGGCTTTTACGTGGTTTGCTGAGGTTCCACAAAATGGTTGTTTTACTCCCCATGGGAAAGAATATTATAATTTGCCACCAAGCTGAACAAAACATTTGACGTAAAGATGGTAGTAGTTTACTGTCATGTTCTTGCTTGAAGACTATTCAAAGTTCATGTTGAACAGATTTATCCAAAGATGTTTAAAACATTCAGTTACAGGTGTGTCCTTCACTGACAGAGTATAAAGCTGATTTTGGTGGCAAAAAACTAAATGACTCAGAATAAACAAAAGCTAAGGGCTTGAATCAGTCACCTCAACAAAACTCCCTCATGTCATTTGAGACACTGAAAAGTCTGCACAGGACTGTCAGATATGACACCCCAAGAACCTAAAGAAGACTTATGCCGTTTTGGATTTGCATGTGAATGCCATGTGGGAAATCCTGGGCATCTCAGATGTCACTGGTTGCTTGTTTCTAGGCAGCTGAATCAAGCTCAGACTGTTCTTATATTCCCATAATAGTGATGCTCACTGGCAGCATATGAAAAATTCATTTTTATTCTTTTTGTTGGTATGGGCACAGTCTTACTTCATTACAGTAGTTCTTTGTGTTAACTTCATTGAGTTTTCAACACTACTTTTGAAAACAAGGAAAATTCCAAAACAAATTGTATAAGAGCTTAGATAACAATGGCTTCAAAAGGGAGCATTAATCAAGACCTAGCCCCTGGTGCCTGAATAACTTTCAAAAGGAGACAAACAGTGTTTGTTTTGCTTTTTTTTTCTCAGCTCAGACTGTCCAAACTGAACTTTAGCCTGGGGCAAACCTAGTTAAAACCAAACAAAACAAAAAGTTAAAGCTCAGTTTAAATAAGAAAAAAAAAAAGAAGAAAAGAAGCCTATAATACTCATAATCAAAAAATGAAAGAAGGCCCAAATCAGATTTCATTGCAACTTTACAATGGCGTGATGGCATTGACTTCTACATGATTGTGTTGATATAATTGAAAACAGAAGTGCTCCAGTCCATTGTACTGGAAGCATGGAAACAAAACGGAATTTACTCTTCACAGAGAATTTTAAAATACAAAATTTTAAAATGACTTGCAGTGTCTGTTCTGTGCAAAGAAGCTTTCGGTATTTAGAAGCTGGTTATTCCCTTCCGTATTTTTTTGTCTGAATTAAGTTATTCTCTGTTTAAAACATCAAATCTTAATTTTCCACAGCAGCTTAGCATGATGCCACTAAGAGAAGATCAACATCTGAACTATGGAATAAATCATTCGAAAAGAGGGAATACAAATTGATGAGACTGAAACATTATTTACTAATGGAGTTATGCTTTTGGAGAACCAAAAGTAATAAGTGGAAGTTTAAAGTGCATTATCGTGAAGACTCTCAATTTTAATAACTATTTGCTATTGTACAAAGCTGATAGAAGTTTGCTCTGGCTATTATGTAAAACATTTGAATGAAAATGTAATATATTGTCCTTACCTATGCAAAAAGCTGGAAGTGTCAGTAGGGTTTCTATATGTGAATGTGGCAGAGATTAAGGTACTGCAACAGTTTGCTGTGTAAAGTAACTGAATAACAGGATAATTCACTTCATTTGCCAACAGAAACAACTTTTTATATACAGACTATATGCAAAGGCAGCAGTGATTATCATTTTAGATCCTCTAGCTGGGTTATCTGGTAAAATGAAATGAAAGATGTTGATTAAAAACGTGAAATCTTCTTTCGGAATTAAAAAAAATCAAAAAATGTTAGTCAATGTCTACCACTAAATAGGCGCTACACACTAGTAGCCGATGTACTGTGAGTACACTATGAGTTTTTTTCTGTATTATTATAACTAAAAATTTATAGCATATTTTGACAGTGCAAGACAGGTATTAAAAAAGAATCTGATTTTTTCCATTTATATTTATAAATCATAGAGAGGATCCCTCTCTAGAAGAAACCTGAGTCCCTTCTTACTAATAGCTAACATTCTATTTTTATATATATATTTTTATTCTTTGTTCTCATGCTACTAAGAGAGGGTAAAGTAGGGTAAAGTATGCAGTGATAGTGGCAACAAAAACGACTCTAGTGAAGTAACAGCCAGTAACAGTACATAAATTTGTTGCTTGCGATGGAGCAACAAGAGAAATTGTGCCCTGGACTGCACAGTTTGCTTCCCCACTGATGAGGCCATGACTTTCCCAGGTGATCAGCTCTTTAGATGAAGTGGGTCTTCTGAGCAGGTCTCTCTCTGCTTATGGCAGTTTAGGCATTACCTGAGGTGCGCAGATTGTAATGAAAAGCAGGTGGATGTCTTCTCTGTCATACTGTTTCGTGGATAGCCTGTTAGCTGTCTCTGCAGTTTAGTGAGATTGTAATTGTCTGCTTTCCTGAAATAGCACATAGAATAGAAATGCTTCGAAATACAATTCCCTCCCCCCACAACCCCACAAATATTTACATGAATACAGCTTCTTGCATGGCATTCAGTTCTTACAGAACCTTCTTTCCACCTTTTGTGATTATTATTTTGCAAGAGGCTTTGCCTCAAGAGAAGCAAATTGACTGAAAATAGATTTGACTGGAAACAACTGTATGAAAACACAGTTTGTTGCTTTCCTTTTTGAAGGTCAGTGACAACCATCATGCCTGGGAAAGTAGGTTCCCAGACAAGCCATTGGGCAACATTTCTCTTGTGCACTTTTTCCCACAGATTATGAAGCTGATTCAAAGTTCATGTAATCATTGGGAATATTGCATGTTATCTTCGCTATGCCTTAGGTCAAGTACCCCAAAGTGCAAAAGAAAACCATCTCTGTATACTTTATTTCATTTGAATACTTGTGTCTCTTAAGAACTGAGAGAGTGGTTTTATTGACAGCGTGATCAGGCAAATGTCTAACAGTGGTAGTGTGCCAGCAGGACCTTGTAGAGCACCTGCTGCTCCTGTCTCTGCCGTGATAAGGAGAGAGTCCTTCTGCCATTCCTTCTGCCTTCCTCCCTGCTTGTTCTGAGTCAGATACTGCAAAAATTATAAAACTCCTCATGACTAAGGATTTGTCTTCATTGTGTTTTTTTTCCTGTAATTCTTAATACTGTGGAGCATCAGTAGAGCATTAGCCAGTGATCCACATATATGCTCCTTTTGCTCCTATTAGCACAGAGGGAGCTTCTAAAGCAGAAACAGGACAATCCCATAACGTCCCTACTGGGAATTTTTCATGTTACTTTATTGTAGCCACAGATCCTGAAGGGAGGAGCAGGAAGTATCAGCACAGGGAGATACCAAGACAGGATATTTTTCTACTTATCATGAAATATGGACGAGTTGAACGCAGATACAGGTGCTTGTTGTTTCACACTTACCCCTTTCTCTAGAGACGAAAGGCAGAACTCCCTCGTGAACAGAAATGAAACAATTGGTTTGAATTGGATCTATTTAGTCATAGAGCTGTCATATAGCTGTGATGGTGTAAGAGTATGAGGCAGGGCAAAATGACTAGGTAAAGGTAGCATGTTTTGCTAGACCAATTAGTGCAGTTAGAAGAATCAGACAGGCTGTCAGGCGTACAAACCTTTCTTCAGACTTCTTCAGTTTCCCCTACCTTGACTGGTTTAATTTCCATTCGGTGACTGGTCCTGAAGGGCTGTATAGCTTTTCTCTCCAAGAGAGATGTTATCTGTAAATTATTTCACTGTTCATTCTTTTTCTGATGCAGTCAAAAAAATGCTCATATGTGATGTCAAACTTGGTAGGAGATGTTCAGTTTTTGTTTGTTGAACTTCTTGGGTCTTTTGCAGCGTGGAATTGTGTTAAGAATGGTTTCCTTTTGGCTGTGGGGAATTCTTTAAGATGGCATCAGGAAGAAAGTTCTTAACTCTTTGTTTTTTATTATGTAGATATTTATCTGGACAAAAAGGTCAGGCTTTCAGAGAGGACAGACTGTTGTGCTCGGAGTAGGAGTTGTTTAGATAGACTGGTAATGGTGGAGAGCCAAATGGTTCCCTCAGCCTCAGGACTAGGCTTTTGAGTAGCACTGTTATTTTTTTCCTTGACAGTTTTCTCTTTACTAGGATAATCTGTTTAGCCTTGCATCCTTATATCTGTTTTGAGGCTCAAGACAAAAAACTATGCTATAACAGTGATGAGTAACCAACTCAGCTACATAAATGATGAACTGGAAGAGAGAGCAACTCAGGGTACATGGTACGAGCTTGCTGTTCCTTGGATCTACTTAAAGTAGAAGAAATACTATAGCTCTGCTTTCTTAAAGAACACTTAATGGCTTCTTCATGTTTTTTTCAATTTTTGTAGGAAGTCTCCCAAAGGAAACGCGTGGGTTGTACGAGCTGGGAGGACAACATCAAACTCCCAGCTGTGATAACCGTCTTGTGGCCGCTTACGGAATGGAAAAAAGAGTTAGGGACTCAGACCTTAGGGAATGTGTTTGAAATGCTGCCAGTTTAGCTGGTCCCTTCCTTCTCCTGAATTAAACTCCAGGCATGTCAACCAAAAGAATTGTTCTCTGTTCTCGGTTGACTTGGAAAGATTGTTCCGGCTGCTGATAGCAGAAGACACAAATCACTTCATATTTACTTGTGAAATCATATTTCAAAAGTCCACATAGGTGTCGCAGTGCCTGTTACATCAGGCTCTGGAGAAGTACAGCGACTCTTCAAGATACCCCTTTCAAGGATTGCGGCCTCATTAGTAAAGTCTTTTGTGTCTCTTTTCTGATGCTGAAGAACAACTACTGTAATCTAATGTCCGGAATATGGGCACAGACATCTAATGTCCAGAATTTGGGCAGGCAGTGCAGGGATCCAGAGCCTTTGTGAAACCATATTCAAATTTCCCCGGTTTGAGATCTGAGTTAGAACTTCACAAAGGCAGATGCTCACACACTTTCAGGGTTTCTTATTTTCAGTGGAGCAGGAAAAAATATTTCAACATTTCTGTTTCCGTGTTTCAGGGAAAAATAGAAGTTTTCTGCTTCTATTTTGGGTTTTTAATTAGTATCGTCCTTTAAACTAGTTCTTCTTCAAAGTGGTCTTCATTTCATTTGATCTACCCTTTCATTGCATATTCAAGTCTAGAAAATATTCTAATCAGTGTAAATATTAGAAAAGGCTTCATCTGCACTAGGTGGATACCTAGTGAATACCAGATACTATACCAGGTCTGAGTCCAAACTTGACAGAGCAGTCTTTTATAGAGGAAAAACAAATAAAACCACATAATGTCTGCTTTTATTTGCTGTATAATAAATTGTGGCAAAATAAGTTATTGCAAGGTAATGAAGCATTCAGGTGGAAAGAGGAAATAGAGATAATCTGAGGATAAAGTTGGTGCAAGAGGAATTTGATAGAAACACACACTCCCTTTATCAGCTAAGAAGGAAACGAGACAGTTTTACTGTGTATTTTACTACAAGGACATTTTACATCCCTCAGTGCTGGGTGAAGACTGGTTCATGGAAGAAGTGCAGAACTCTGGAGGTGTCTGGGCATCTCTCTCTCCACTCTGGTGCCTGCCTCGACACTAGCGAGGCCTCCGCTGGATGTGCCCGGCTCTCCGCAGGAGCTGAGGTGCATCCATGGCACCTCCTACGGCCTCTCTGCACAGCCGCTACTGCCGGTGCTCCGTGTGTGATGCTGTGCGCGTGGTGGTGGCTTCCTCAGCTGGGACGCAGAATCGAACCGGCGATGTGAAGTGTAGTCACTTTGTCCCAACTGTCACCACATCTGCAAATAGTACAAGGTACGTTAATAGTACGCCAGCCTGGTTTAACATATGAACACTCACAGCTGTTTATAAGGTGCTACATGCAGACCCATATAATATTATGTTCTTCGTGGAAATAGTAGATGGTAAAACCAGAATTGACATAGCACTTAAGAATTAATTCTTAAGCTCTAATAATTAAGAAGACAATTCTTCATAAAATTCTTCAAAAAACGCACTAACTGTAACTGTTTATAACTGAGAAATCTTTTACTATATCAAAAGACTTGATTGCTGTGTTTCTTTCTGTGGAATATTGTAGGAATTTGGGGCTGTTGATTATACCTGTTTCTTTCATATATGAAAACATTTAAGTAGTCCTGATAAGAGATATGATACTAAGACCGGTACTTTTTTAGTTGACTTTGGTAACTGTAAAGCTTGCAACTTTGAGTGATGCAATTTATCATATTTGGAGTTTATGTTGCAGTAAAGTGGTGACAAATAGATGGGAGGAGAGACTGGTGTTGGAGGCCTCAGCTCAGCAGCACTGAGGGGGTATTCAGTCTGACCAACTTGTCTCTACCCAACAGACACAATGGCAATAGGCAGAAAAGTGTGTATTAGCAAGCAGAAACCTCAGGTATAAGGCAAAGGTATGGTCTGCTCATATCGAAGAACATAAACTAAAAAAATGCAGCTTTAACTAAGCTTTCACCTTAACTGGCAAAAATTCTTCTTTTCAGTCATACTAGAAACATCTTTTTGCTTAATACTCCTTCTTATTAGAAGGTCAAGAATCTTAAGGCATTGATTGTTGGTGAATGTAATAAGATACTACTTGCTGCTCTGAAAGTAAATGGTTGAAAAGCTTAGAAATTCCTGACCCCTGGAACATCTGGCTGAACCAGAAGTACTACAGATATGTAGTGTTTGAGAAATCCAGCTCAAGCCTGGAGGTAAGAAAAATAACAGTCTTATCAGCAAGAATATTTATTGTTAGGGGAAAATTCTCAAAACAGCAGAGATATAACTAATGGCTGTTTTTCCAAACACCCTTGGGAACTGCTTTTTATATGTGAATGAAAAATTCAGGTGGCAGCCAGTGATAGCAGACAAACACAAATACTCGCAAAGCATAGCTGAAAATTATATTTTTCCAAATTATGACTGAACATGTGCACACGGCAGTATTGCTGATTTTAAAATCATCCCCTTGATAAAGGTGTGATGGGATTATTATTTCTTTGCAAGACTCACATACCAAACAGCAGTTTTAAGCTAGAAGAGTTTTCACACATTCCGAAAAAAAGAAAAAAAACTACACTGGTCAAAACAGCTACATTAGAGGTTGATATCACAGGCAAATTCCCATGTTGGATGGTAGGCAAAGAGCTTAGAAACAGGTCTGTTAAACTACAAAAGGAGGTGCTGCCTGTAGATATTTGCTCTGGGTTACTCCAGATAGAGGAGAGGGATTTTGCCAGCCACTCTAATGACAAGGTCATTAGCATGCCAAAGCAGTAAAAAAGTGAAAACAAAAGACATTAGGGTGCAATTGTATAGTTCTGTGGCTGCCCTTTTACAGAATCGCAAAACTCATTCACTTTGGGCACACAAAGTTATCAACTGCCATGAAGAACATTTGAATGAAACCACTTATTAAGGGTTTTGAAAGAACGAAAAGATAGGAGTTGTAAGTCCTTGCTTCATATCAGTGCTGTGATTTCCTGAATTGGCACAAGCACTTATGTGGAAGAACAGTCAGTAATTTCTGAAGAATACACGCTTTCTTTAAAAAAAGGAAAAGAGAGAGCAAAACAGGGAGGAAGTTTTAATCTCCAGAAATCTATGTAAAATGTAATAGAAATAAAATGTTGAAAAATCCTGTGTTCTTGGACCTGGATCTTGCTTAGTATGATGTAAAGATTAAAAAAATCCCACAGCTTTGTACCCTTCCTTAAACTGTATTTATGAAGGACTCTTTCATCTGTTTACGTAGGCACACCCTGCTAGACTCCAACCTCCCACCATTCACAGCCTAAATTTATGAAATTTCATACTCTTAAAACACTTGTCATATTTGGCCTTGTCAGCTGTAAATGTTATACCAGATGCGCGAGACATGGTTAAGCTATCATTCTTGATAGCGCAACTTAAGGGCGTGTGAAAACTCTTTATCTGAGAAAGAAAGAGAAAAAGGTCATAAGATTAAAAGCCCTTTGCTGAGGTTTTTATGGTATCTCAGGACTCTTCACCTGTGGCTTTATGTATTCTGACAATATTACTTTGTTTTTGGTTTGATTATTTAATGTAAAAGTTCTAGGCGGTCAGTATTTAGCATTTGGCTGCTATAAAAGTTAGATGTTGGTTCATCAGCTTTAGAGTGTGACATTGTCACTAAGATGGACCCTTAGCTGGTCAGTGACGTGGCAGGTACTAATGGGACTCGTGGTGCACAGCACCTCTGTTAAGCTATGGCAGGGCACAAGAGTACGTGGTGCAGATTTTATCAAAGGTAATCTCAAAATGTATAGTTTCAGAAAGTATTGACTTAAGTATTGAAAGGAAAGAAATATCTTGTTTCAGAGTAAAACAGTGCTGTTACTGTTTTGGCTGTTTTTGCAAATGCCTGAACAATATTGTGGCATAGTTACCCTTACCACAGGGATGGGCCGTCTATTCCATGCACTACAAGCATCTAGATTTTCAACTTAAAAGTAGTGGAAACTATGTCTAGAATTTTACATTAGGAATGAGTGTTCACATCAGTCAGACTGTTTGACTGCAGCTCACATGGTGTCACTGTGTTTGCAAAGGGCACTCTTAAGGACTTACTCAGATTTCTAACTTGCTAGTGTTGTATCATCACATATATGGATTATATGTTTTAAATACGTATCTAAACATACATGCAAACAATAGTCTTACAAATATATATATATGTGTGTATATATATATGCACGTACATATACATACATGTTTTTAAAATGGAAGGATCTAGTCCAGTTATACTTATTTATGTAAAACTTGTTTTATTCCCAATGAGAAAGGATCTTTTGCCTAATCAAAGACTGCAGAATTTCTGAGTTGATGGTTAATAACTATTTACTAAATCTGCATGATAAGAACAAGATACTTTGCTTAGGTCTTCCATATTTCTAATATTCAAGGCTTTACTTAATGCCAAATGCAAATACTAAGTGGAGGCTTGGTGTTTTAGGGAATATTTAGATCTGAAATTCTCATACAGTACAAAGGCTTGTGAAGGGAATAGAAAGACTTTCTGCAGCTGGAAGAAACTGCAAAGTTGTGAAAATTGAATTTCATTTCTTACTACTTGAACTTTACCTCTTAAATATACCTCCATTTCCCCTTCTTACAGATCCTATTAAGACTGATGACTGGATGAGATCATGTGACTTGGAGCCATCAGGTCCAACTGATCCTGCAGTTTGCGTTAATATCTGAGGAACTTCCACAACATTTTTTCTTCTATCCTCCTTGTATCCCATCGATGGCTTTTCAGGAATTGAATCAGCTCATGAACACAACCTCTCTGCAGTCCCTTGTTTACTCGGGAAAATTCGGCCCTTGATTGAAAATCTACCTATTTCACTTTTATGCTGGTTGACTACATTATTCACTCTGTACTTGAAAAATAACACCTTATTCATAACCATCTTTTCAAATCAGCTTTAATGTGCATTTATGTGGTAAAGTATGTGCAGCTGTGAACTGCATTTCATTTAGCTTCAGAATAATCTGATGTTAGGCTCTGGCTCTCAGGCGTTTATTGGCCCAGGTTAAGGATGATTTTGATTGAAATTATCAACAGCTACTCTGATTGTTACACAGGATATTATTCTCCTGTAATATGTTGTTCTGTTTTTTCTTTGCACCAGCTGCAGTAAATTGAATAGAGAGTACTTACATGTGCTATAAATACTGGAAACAACTGCCTTCCTTTATTATGGTCCCCTTCCACAGCCAGTACAGCCTTATTTAAATATATTTATGATCTAGTTATACTCTTCCACAGTGAGCTTTGGGGCATAGATCATCTGTATTGCTTCTCTCTATCATGTGAGATATGCAATCTGAGAGTTATTTGTGACTAGAGATTCTTAGTGTTACTGCCCAATAGAATTCAAGTTGTGTTTTTTTTTTTTTCCTCCATTTCTGAAAAACAGTGGGAGGGTCAAGCCAACATCCCATTTATTTAAAATAATACCTGTGTTCTGATGAAAGGAGGAAACTTCTGAGCTCCAGGAGGAATTAGATTTTTATAAGAACTGTCATGAATATATGCAAAAATATTCTAGTGATAATATATTATGGTGTAGTCTTAAGTTTTTTAACTGAAGGAGGGTATTTCTTTTTGAAGATGCTGTTCAATAAGATCGTGTTTCACCCTACTGAACACTTATTATTTGATTACTAATTATAATTATCTCCCTCGCCCAATCTAAATGCATATTAAAAATGATGGATTTTATTGCTGATTCATGACATGCAAGAGAAAAAAAATAAAACATTGATGATATTTAGAAAACAGAGCATGCATCTGGAGGAATTTTGACTTCCTCTCTGTCCTCCTAACTCTTTGCAGGAACTGAACTTTTTGTGGTCTGTTTCCAGTAAAAATAATGATACAAGATTTTCCTTGCCAAAAAACCTTGCCAAAATAACACCACCATCTTCAGCATTTTAACTAAAACTGTATTACTATTTGAAAAGGATACATTGTTATTTAGTTGAACTGATAGTGCACCTATTCTATGTCTATCTTCTACCAGCAATATTCTTTTTATTATAACTGGATGAAAATCTTCCATTAATTTGAAAATTGGGTCTCCAGTTAAAATTTGAGATTTGTTTTTAAAAGTCATTGCTGTTATGATAACACCCAGATTTCAGCCTGGAAAGTTTATGTAGTGAAATGCTTGCCTGGCGCCTCATTGGTGGTTTAGGTAACCCATGCTGACTTTTCTGTGAATTAGGCTTCCCTGTTGACTTCACTGTTCGTATTACCCTGTGGCCTTGAGACCGTCAAGATCTTTTCCCCAAGAAGGAAGGCTGCTGTGGAAATTCGCAGATGAAAGGAAAATTGGGGAATGTGTAACATCTCAATGGTTACACAATCCAATGGCTAAACAGTGGCAAATGTCATCTAGCATAACAGAAAATTTTCCAAATTTAAAAATTTGCTTTGGAGCTTTGCATCCCAAATGAGAGATTTTCAGTGGACAGTAAAAGAAGAAGGGAAACCCAAGAAAAATCAGAGCAGATATAATCCCGTTTCATTTCCAGCTAAGCCAAGGTGGTTTTGAGAGAATGGGTGAAGTTCTCTTTATTTGGTTCTATCATGTCCAGAATTGCCTGATAAATTCCCATCATTTCCATGTTTGCAGCCATGAGTGTCAATGTCAGCTGCTAGTCAGTGGGAGATATGCTTATCCCTGTGCCACCCTTTGGCCTATATAGGAGTGGGGAAGAATTCGCTAGTCCTCGCAAGGATGAGGACTAGATGAGCAGATGAGGAGATGAGTAGACTTTGGAGAGACAGCAGCAAAACTTCTGATTCATAAACCAAGCCTGTGTGACATGTTCAGTGAGAAGGAATAAACTTAAAAGACCCCAGCCGATTTCTTCAGAGATGTTTTCCAAAGCAGAACTCAAACACAATCAAGTCATATCCTATGCTTCTGTGACTAGGACTTAATCATGACATCAAAGTTGTAGCAGATCTATTTAATCTTTGTGCGTACATATGCCCCATTTGAACAGTCATGTTTGATATCAGCCCTTCTCATGCATCATAAATATGTGGGGGGAGAAGGGAGGGAAGGCTAGGAATTCTGCTTCATGTTCTACATTCCTCCCCCCTCTTTTTTTTTTAAATATTTAAATTGAAGAAGAAAATGTAAGGAAAACTAAGGAGGCAGTGTCTTGTATTTCATGCCCAAGTAAAGGAAACAGTAAAATCTTCTTTCCTTCTACATGTGTTAGAGCCAGCCAGCACCTACAGAGGCACTGGCCACACAGTTCCCAGGAGCGATGGAGCCTGCCTTGTACAATGAGGTGTGCAGTTGAATGAGCAAGTTTTGCCTGTGAGATCTAGTCCCTCCAAACTGCTGATTCTTGGTTATCTTGACTCTACTCTGCTTCCACCATCAGCTGGATTTGTAATTTACGTCATCTGACTCAAGTGAACATTACAGTTTTATTTGCCTCCCCTGCCTGAGAACCTAGAGTGAAACGTGTGGGGATAATATAGTTGCTAATACAGATCTAGATTAGATCTGGGCAGGCATGTTTAGAACGTTACTGTCTTCTTCAGCATTTTAGAGAGGTTCATCACTGTTGCTTTTTGATGGACTTGATATTGTCAGTTTCCATTGATAATAAAGTAGTGATTCCATTGGGGAATACCAGTGTATGAGAAATACTTACAATAAGATTTGGACTTTTCATGTGCCCAGTTTTGTCTAGTTGAGTGTATTTGTCCATTTCTGTTTTCTTTCTTTTTTGTGCGTTTTCAATTGTACTTTCTTGTGAAATAGGAGACCAAAGTTTCTGGTAAATTACTACCTCTTGTTCTGCGTGCAGCAGTTTTATCTGATCTTCTGATCTATGCTTCATGGACGATAGTGAGTAAAGAATCACATTTCTTTACAGCTCTGTCTGGACTACGGTGATAACGATCTCTGCTTGTGAAGGTATTTTTTGCAGAGCAGCTGCGAACCTTCACTGTGTAAACTGTCGTATATTCCTCTCCAATTACTTGATACATCCATCATGTGATTAATAATCTTTGATGTCTGGCCATAAACCCTGCATTTGGACACACACCTTTCCTACCATCTCTCTTTAATGTACCTTGGGTAGTAAATCTTTGTTTCTTTTTCTCGATTTCTTGTGCCATTTTATCTTAGAAACTCCTTCCTTTTCGTTATTTTTTGGCAAAATATCTTCCAGGACTTCTTTTCCACTTCTTTCTATATACCACCTGTCTGACTAACTTATGGTTAGAAAGAGAATACATTTGAATTGTTTCTTTTTTGGAACTTGTTCTTCTTTTAAGTCCGTCCTTCATATACCTTAACTAATATCTTTACATTGGTATGATGGCATTTTCCTATAGTGTCATACCACTGCTGGTGGTTCGTAACCCAGGCATTTTACCTTTTCAGTGGCATCTTTTCTATCCACAAGGTGAATATACCCTGAAATTCAGTACATCCTCCAGGCGCTGATCTTCAAGGCCTGTCCTGGAGGTCATTATCATATAGCAGCAGACAG
The DNA here is from genome assembly GCF_000705375.1 of Tinamus guttatus. Next base: position 678,619 of record NW_010589212.1, on the reverse strand, counting down.
CTGCGACTGAGGGATTAAAACTTGCCCATTAACACAACGCAGTGTTTTCATTAATGTCCCTATTTCCTGTGTTTAAATGACAAATGAAAGTCTCAATATTCATTTTATGTAACCATCTAGCCCCTGGAATTATGAGGGAAGACTTTGAACAAGGTACATTTTATTGTAGAAGCTTAGAAATCAGAAAGCAAATATTAAAAAGCTTACGTTTTTGTATAATATCTTTATTTTTGGAGATCTTGTCATTTTTGAATTTAACTGGCAATACTATGTCCTTGATAGAGATTTTGGAGGTCAGTTAGGAACTCAGCACAGCAAATGTCTGTGACTGTTCTTGTCACTGGTGCCTGTGGACTTCAGAGGAAAAAATACTGAATTTTGCACCTGTTTGTATATGAAGAAATCATAAAAGCCAAAGGTCTAGTTTTAAACATAAAAAAAAACAAGGTTTTTTTCTTATGAGTGACAAGGCCCTTTCGCACTTCATCCTCCTAAAAGCTTGGTTAAAGGAGCAGCTGGGCCTCAGGCAAATGTCATGTAATTTCCTTCCCTTGTTCTTTTTTTTTTTTAATGAAAATATTTGGATAAAAAAGGAATTCTTGTTTCCCAAGAATTCATCCGCCTCTTCTGTTTATTCTCTACCTGGTGTCATAGTCCTCTAAGTTTTGGCAATGTAATAATTTCCATAGCAGTCCTGTTGTTATGTCACAAACAGAGGATTAGGATTTCAGATTATTAAGTAGAAAAAGAAAGATGAATACTTAAACAAAGACTCTATCTTCAAGTAAATATCCTTAGCAATGTACAATAAGCAAAGAAAAATAGAGGAAATCTCTAGCACATAAGCAGAATTATATTAGAACAGCAAGCTTTTTCAAACTTTTCTGCACATTCCCAACAGGAACTTAAGAATGCCATTGCCTTTTGTCTTCTCCTTTAAGAGCCCTATTCTGTGTTTCTGGGTCCAAGAAAGGCCTAAAGAAAGTTTTAGACCTCAGGGATTTAGATTTTAGTGAGCTTTTCTGAAAGCTGAATTGCAGGATCCCACCTGATACATGGTCTTGATTCCCTGAATGAACGCTGGAGAATTTCTGTCATGTAGAGGCACAGCGTGGTGCATACAAGATGGCCTAAGAGAGCAAAACAAGCAATGCTGAGCTGATGAATCCTTAGGATTCAGGGAAAAATACCTGAAGTAGTGTCAGAAGGACATAAGTTACAGTCATCTCGTAGGCTATTCTGACTTGCATTGAGGATCAGAGGGTTTCTATGTTATTAGTTAATTTGATAGTTAATCAAATTGGCTTAAACTCACATAAATAATTGAGCTTTTAAGGCTTAAATTGAAGTACTATGAAGCAATTAGAATTTGAAACCATGAATACAAATCTCCAGGTGTAACTTACGTATCTTTGATGCAAGTTAAAAAAATCACTAAGGGACAGATTGTGCCACCAGTATTCCCACTGGGTAGTTGTTTATTCTCTGAGCAGTCCCTTTGACACTGAGCATGTTTAGAGAAGCAGAAACTGCTCTAAATAGCTGCCAGTGACTGACCAGATGGCAGGTAACAACCCTCTGAAAAAATTCCAGAAAGTACTTCCATGTTTTCTTGTATCTGTGTTGCTGTGAAAATGAGGATTTAAAAGAAATGTATTTTACAATTGCCAGAATCATATTTCAGTGTCAGCTATGCAAGTCATAGCCTTTCACATGATCTTGCCGATAGGATGAATGCTATGTTCTACTAAACCATAGCCCTTGGGAAATCTGTGCTTGTTCCTGATTAAAGCTGCAGCTTGCCGGAGACACAAACATACAGAAATAAGAAAGTAAACATGGGCCGGTTCTAAGACCTGCAAAAAAATAACATGCTGTTTTTTTGCACGGAACATCAGCAACAGCATGTTCCAGTGCACGTTTGCTGCTACAGTAGGGACACAATTTTTTTTTCAGCTTTACTTAAAGAGAACTGGTTTAGGAGGCACATACTGTAGATAGGTTGTCATTTTTCCAGAGGAAATACTGCCTTATATGAAATGGTGTTCATCAAAATACTGAATGGCTTGCTCCATATGTACATTTTAGATGTGCTGAGACTGATTCTTCTCTTCCTTACATCAGAGTAGAAGAAAGATCCTGAGGATCCGCTCTGAGGTAGAATAATCCCCTTGGCATATAGTGCCTTACACGTGCATACAGTGTCTTACACCAGTTCAGTAGTCAGAACAGGAGATAATGTCAGTATATGCTGCTATTGTGAGTAATCTCCACAGCTCCAGTGCTGGAATTAAATTGGAAACATCTTGCATCACAGTGTGTTGCTGAATGCAGAGGCTTCCAGGGGCTCCCTCTTGCAGGAAGACCTGCATGTCAGTGGGCCAAAGTTGTCTGCCTGCCCATGTCTGGCTTCTCTGTTATTTCCATTTTAGAAGATAAGATCTCCATAGCTGATAACCTAGCTGCAGGTAAGAAATGAGTCCTAATTTTCTGAAAGTAAAGGGCAGGAATAAAAGATAGGCGGTCTGCTACCATCTAGTTCAGGCTGGTTTTCAAGACTACATTTGCATTTCATGTATATATTAGTACTACATGGACAAGTTAGTTAGTAATGCTGTGACATATTTACTTATGCATGCCTGCAGCAAGCTATTGTGTAATTTGCCCATATAGTGGTTTCATCTGCATATGCAATCACTGTAATTATATTTGCAAATTGGGTATATATTCATGTACACATGTGGGATAACTGTACACACAAAATTTTGACTATTTAATCTATAAATTTTTTCAAGTGTTCGTTTATCTTATTCATTCATCCACTCTATTTGCATAAGCCTTCCTTCTGGGTGAGAACTATTGCAGCCTGCAAATTACTTTTTTCTTATCTGCTCTAGAAAATACATTTGCTGGCATTAGTACAGCTCCATCTATAAAATAAGTTGTATGATCTGGTAATGTCAAAACCAACAAGTCCTTCTTCATTATGGTTTCTGTTCTTAATATTTGGAGTGCAAAGCCCTGAGTTATTTGTCATAGCAATTTAGCTATGGCAGCGTGGTCTACAAAAACAAACATTTTGACAGCTTTTCTGATTCACATGGAATTCTGCATGGTTGTAGGTAAACTGACAATGGTTAAATTAGCTATTTCAAAACCAGCTCATTTTTCCCTATTCTGTGGTAATTGCAGTGTGTAAACGTATCTTAAGATAACCAGGGAGAGAGAAAAAGGGAGAATTTAATGCCATTGGGGATTTGGGGGTTTTAAGATCTTTCTGTTTTATTTTATAGGAAATTCATTTTTTGGCGTCAGATGCAGTGTCAAAAGCAAGGAGAGAAGGGAAATACGGTATCTGTGGTAAATGCTGAAATAGTATCAAATTGTTCTTTGTGCTGTGAGAGAGAAATAATCTTTTGCTTGTAGGACCATTTGTTAGTGACAAGTGGGGGCTGTTTGCAAATGCATGCATGAGGCCCTAAGCCATGCAGTAAACCCCTCTGCGCAGGCCCCTTTGGCTGGTGAGCTGTGTGCCACTGTAGCCCTCAGATTCCCTACGAGCTCCTCTCGATCTGTGTGGCATACACATAAGCAGACACAATAGCTACCCTTCCTGCTCATGGAGCTTCAGGATGGCGTGGGGAACACAAGCTCCACAGAACGGGCAAAGTTACTGAGGTGTTTAGGTAGCAAGCAGGTGACCAGGGCGTATGAGATGCATCCCGATTTGGGGGGAAGCTAAAAGTGGGCAAGAGGTTGATGGTCCGAGAGGTGGAGGAGACCCTGTGCCATGTGCAGGTGTCCCTGCTTGAGCAGGTGGGTTGGACTAGATCTCTAGAGGTCCCTTCCAACCTTAACCATTCTGGGATTCTGGGATTCAGTGATACAGGAAGAAAAAACATCTATATGTTTCTGTGAATTTGTGCTAACTAGTGTTGATTCAGGAGTCAACCACCAGGTACCACCACCACACGCAGCAGATAATCAAAGCATGCTGAGGAAGCCCTGGTCTAGTGCTCCCTCTGGGTCCTTAATTGAAGGAAATTCTTTAAAGAAGTTGGGAATTAGTTGTTCACATTAACCAAATTATCAGATGGAAACAAAATACTCGTAGTGTCAATGTCCCCAGCCTTTCAAAATCAGACTTGGGGAAACAGAATATGGGCTTTATCATGCTGAGTAGGAAAGACTCTACATTTATTTAGACTACGTAAAAAATAACAGCAGAATAAGGTTCTCACAGTGCTGAAAGTCCCAAAGGATTTAAAACAAAGATCATCTTTCTGCAATAACAGGTCTGCAGGTGCAGGTGCCTCTTGTTTCCCAGGAGTCTGGGAAGCACGAGCTGGAGCAGTAGATTTCAGGACGATGCAGGCATGTACGTTTAGTGCATATGACTTCAGGATAGGTTTTCTTTGGATTAGATGAGCTGCCTGCTGCCATCAACTCTTATCCCAGCAGGATGCGTTTAAATCTTCTAGATAGGTTAGCCTTCAAAACTGCTGCTTTGCGTGGGGCCGAGCAGCTACAGGGAGCACCAAAGTAGCTTTTTTTTCATATAGCCTGTACACCAGGTCAGTGTGCTAAGGCTGCTAGAGCAAGGGGAGGAAGCTGCACTGTCATTTCTCTTACTTTTGCGAGGTTCTTCTTGAAAAATCGTAAATGTGAAGGAGCTCCCTGCTCCGGCTGGATGTTATGGATTTCGTCGGACTTTTTTGAAGAGGGAGATTTGCCTTCAACCACTTGGCATGGTCCTTTGCATTACTACTTTTTACCAGCAAACTAGATGCATTTTAGTGGTGATGCTTCTTCAAAATTTGAAAAGCATTTGGGGATAAAAATAATAAACAAATGTTGAAGTATTATCTGTAACAAACTTCCAGTATCCTACAGTACTTTTTTAGTAATAATAACAGATCCATTAAGCTGCACTTTGCCTGCAGTTTCGACTGAGTAAGCAAATGGTCAGATAGGTCTCTCCAAAGACATGGAGACAGAGACATGGGTCTCTCCAAACTGCAAAGAAAAAAAAAAAAAGGAGTTATTGTATTGCATTTGGTAACGTTTTTTGTTTTCTGAGTGAAGGGTTAATCCTTAGAAGACCAGAGGAACTCCATTTAGACTATACATTCCTATTATCATTGTGTCTTAGAGCTTGTTTTGGAGAAGTCTTTTTTTTTATGAACAAGGATTAACATTAAAAAAAACCCCCACTATTACTCATACCACTGAGTGATGGTATCAGAGAATTCAGACACTGAAGGTTCTGAAAGAAGAGGATTTCCCTGATGAGGAAATATTGTTGCTATGGACTGAGAAACCAGAAGAAGAATGGGATTTATAGTGTCAGGTTTAGATTCCTTTTATTTTAAGAGAAGAAACATAATTTGAAGTAAGATGAATGATACAAAATGAGAGGTGTTACTTTTTACTTTCTGAGGTCTTTTCATGGACAGCAGGTTGCTTTATACAAGAAGCAACTATTATTTTATTTTCAAGCTCTAGTGTGTTGCTACCAATCCTCCAATTTCTTGTTTTCATCACAGGAAATAGCCAGGATCACAACTGAATTGGTAACTGTGTCAGGGTGTTCAAGCCTTCCTGAAAAACTTTTATTTGGATGAGTTCTAGATCAATACAAAAGCACAGTGAGCTGTTTGGAGAAATATTTTCATTGTTTCTGTGGAAGCTGAGATTGGGTAGTAGGGACAGTTCCAGTAATTAGTATTCTTTGTGGTAAGAAGAGTCAAATATATTGTATTGCTTACCAGATTGCAACATTATGTTTTTACACATTTTTATGAGAATGAAGTAGCCATCCATGTCGTTGTATTTGTAATTTGCTTTGGCACAGGGTTGGGTAATCTTAAGTCTTTAAGTTGCTATGTAAAATGCTGAACCACTTACAGTATCAAATTTGGAGAAAGCAAAAGCAAACAAAAATGTATTTCCAAACATGCATTAACTTAAATGAGGCAAGATATTTAATGTATTTTAACATACCTAGTATTCCAGCATTCATAGGTCTTGGTATAGCTAAACGTTAATATTACAAAACCATGAAATGGTGTCCTAACTTTGGATTTAGGAGTGATTATAAATCTTTTCCTTTAGTTTTTCTTTAAAAAGAAGTTTGTTCTCACAAACTAGTACTCTGCTGTCATCTTTTTCTTTTAGGGGGACCTACATAAATTTGGAAATTGCTTTTTTAGCTTTTCAGGAGCTTGGTGCTATAGGAGTACAACATGGGAATTCTGTTTGTCAGAAATTTGTTTCTGAAAGCTTAGTTTCATATTTAATTATCCTGTAAGCCATACCTTATTTTATTTTATTGAAAGAATTATAATCACCATAATATATTTTTATTAAAATCAATGATCATTAGAAATAACTGAGGGAAATAATTTTTGTAAAAATATTATATAGTATTTTCTTTTGTGCAGTCAAAAGTGCCAAAGAATAATAGTTAATGTCTTATGAATGTCTTTTTTGATCAAGATGAAAGAAAGGAAAATTAAGCTGCATAGAGGGGAAGAGTAGTTGTATCTAATTAGAATATTAAAATATGTTTTTTTTAGTTTAGCATATGTCCTTTTTAGATTAGTTATTTGAAAAAGGCATTATGTTTTCTTAATACACAGGTAAGACTAACAAAAAAGTTATTCCTCTACAGGCAGTCTTCTGGACATAATTTTTAAAACTAAAGAATTAAGTTATTCCTAAATCTGGTAAATCTTTTCCCGGGTAACTTTAGATGCATTAGCTATGTTTCCAATTAACTTGATTGTTTTGACTATTATTTAGCCAACTGAGCAACTCAGATGGTGTCAAGTACCATGTGGCCACAGAGCTAAATGTGATTCCTGTCCTGCAGAGCTTGTGGTTTCACCAGGGTACAGCCCTTGCCTGGTGACTCAGTGGTCACCTACCTCTCAGTGGGAATGAAGTCTGTGGACTCTGAGAACAAAGGTGCCAGTTTTTTCACAGATTGCACAAGGTCACTGCTGAAAGTCACACTGTGCTGTGCTTGGGCACTGCAGCTGATGCAAAATTGTTTTCATTGGATCTCTGGCTGGTGGAGTGGCTTACACAGGATATCATGCTACAATGTCAAGGTCTCTCAGACATATTAAAGATATTAGAAAGCATTCAGCTCAGAACTTTCCTTTTTGCGCATTCAGGCTTATAGGCCTGTTCTTTTAATGTAATCTTATCAGTCCTCTGCATTTGTGGACCTTTTGTAAAAGGTAATTATGCAATGCTTAACATGTAGAAAAAGGTCTATTATGTGCATTAATTCATAGCACACAACTGTTACACATAAATCACAAGAAAAAATATATTTTAAAAGCCAGAAATCTAGATATATGTTACTTTATTTTTACTTACCTTCAAAAGTTTTATATGAATTTGTTCATATAGAGGCATACTAAAGGTCTTGAAAATTTGAATCATATTGTGATGTTTTTACAGTTAAGCAACATAAAACCTGCCAAGAATTACATTTGTGATCAGAACATTAGGTTCTGACTATTGGAAGTTACCTACTTTCAAATCCAGTACCTGCAATAGCAGTTGCAGAGAAACACTGAGGAGCTTCCAATGCAAATGCAAAAAAAAAGTCTAAAGGACTTGCACAAGAGTACATAAGTTCTGGAGTAGCGTGGATGCTGATTTTTCAAGTATCTTCTGTGGCCTTGTAGAAGGCAAGCTACAGAGAAATCTAGACCCTTGCAGTAATAATGATGCAGTGTCACGAAGGACAACTCTTTTTAAATATTGGGCAAAAGTAATTCTCACAGTTATCCAGCTGCAGTTTTGACTGCTTGATGTATCACAAGAAGAATTGCTATCTCTTACTGTTGCTGTCTTTCTCTGGAGAAATATTCAGCCTAGTACTGCTAGAGAACAAGTAATTTTTTTATAGTGTTCATGAAGAACAAGATACCAAAGCCACTGCAGCATCAGGGAGACAATTCCTTTTATTGTCTCTTAATTTAGAAGCAAACTCATAGGAAAAAGTATCATCTTTTTGCACTGTGTTTGCACAGTACCATCCTTAGAGAGGATTTACCCCATAACCTGAAATTCTCAGATGCTCTAAAAGTGCAAGTAACAATATTATGAATGAGTGTCTCCAATAATAATGTGCTCTTTTGCCTTAAAAAGAGTGGATGGGTCTCAGAGACTATTGAACAGCTATAGCAGACAGGCTACTGAAAGATTTTCTTTCTTTTTCATATGTAGTTCTTTTTTTTGTTGTTAGCTATCGCATCCAGATTTCCCTTACAAGAGAGGGTTAACCATACTGATGAACAATATGGGATGTGAAAGATGCACAAGATATATCTGTTTGTTTGTTTCTTCATTCACAAGATTGCAGCCTTTTTCAGCTGTGAATTCCTAGGTTTGTTGTCCCAGATATTTGGCCTGGAAAATTAATTTGACCTGAGAAGTGTCCAACTTACCCTAAAGGCAATCGATAATGATGGATTTTTTTCAGACTTTGCAGAAACAAACTGCTGCTGAGTAACAAGTGAGATGGTTACCAGTTTATGCTGCCAAGAGGTACTTTTAATTCGTTCACTGTCTACATAATGGGAGGGCTGAAACAATCAAGTATTTACAGAGCAGCACGAAACAGTATTACCACTGATTAAACATTGTTTTCAATGTCAAATATCACCCGCAGAATCCTAGCCTTTTCCCAAAAACGATCATAAATCTCCAAACAAAAGAAAATGCTTGTTGACCTTCTTTCATGACCTTGGAGACTGTTGAACTGCACTGTTGAAATAAATCATGGCTTTGGTCTCACGTCTGAGATTGTATTGAAATGTGATACTCCTCCAGCTTTCTGCTTTTGCACTTGCTGCTTAGATAAGAAAAAGCAGTCGAGGAAGAAAATTTCTGGAAGCGTTCATTACTGCGTATGTAAACAGCAAATGCTTGCCACATAGGGGCCCTGGTATGTTTATTGTAAAGGTTCAATGAGTACTGTGGGAAGGACAGAGAAACGTCGAAGAAAGTCAGCTCCTTCTAGCAGGACCTGGCAGGTTCTAGGTGGAGGATTTATATCATTGACCTTCTTTTATTGAAGGTTTGTCATTTATTGTATAGTATGCAGTGACATATGTGTTGTTTTATATAACAAGTCTTGCTTCAAATGCTGTGGTAGAAAGAATATTTAATGTACACAAGAAGGCATATTTAATGTACACAAAGCAATTACACAAGAAATATGGATTTATGAAGCTTGAACTTCTCACTGCAGTTAACTTCAAGGGTATGTGTACAAAGGTTGTTTTCAACCAGTATTAACAAAAACAAAGCATTACTGAACTACCTTGTTAAATAATAAATTGAAGCTTACCATAATAGAACTGTGCAAGTGAAAGCATGTAGAAATATAACTGCAAGAGAATAATGCCTTGTGCAAGGGAGAAATTGTATTTCTGTAAAATATACTTTAAGGTACTGTCCCTTAAATGCATGTGACTATCGTAGTGTCACAGGAACTTATGGAAAAATTTCTTAACAGTGAGGGTGACAGAGCACTGGAACAGGCTGCCCAGAGAGGTTGTGGAGTCTCCTTCTCTGGAGATCTTCAAAACCCGCTTGGACGCAGTCCTGTGCCACGTGCTCTAGGTGACCCTGCGTGTGCAGGGGGGTTGGACTAGATGATCTCTAGACGCCCCTTCCAACCTTAACCATCCTCTGATTCTGTGATTCTATGTACAGTCAAACAGAAGAGCAGAAATACTTAATCTAGTTTTAGTTGCTGTTGCAACTTTCTGATTTTGGGTTCCTTTAGCATTAGAGGAATTATTATTATTTTTATATCTGTAATTTTTCTTCTGAAGCCTTTGGGTTATAGAATTGCTGTGTATCCAGTACTTACCACAGCGATGTCTATCAGACACTTCTTCCTTCTGTTTTCCCTGCTCTGTTCTACATCATCTTTAGGAAATAGGGAAGAGGATGATTTACAACATTATGAGAAAGATCCTGATTCTGGATTTGAAGATCTTAGTATCTGTCATTAGTAATATATAACCAGATACTCAAACTCATTCTACTCTAAGCCCTCGAGATTCTCAGAGTTCTATTTCAAATGCCTCCCTGGCAAAGTTATCTCAGTTGTTAGCTGTCTGCAGTAGTGATAGTGTTCTGTCTTCACATATTAGTATCAAAATATGCAGTGGTAAATAATTCACATAAAATGCAATTGAAACAACTCTTCAGATGCAGCTGCTGTTAAGTTCAGCAGTTTTCCAGGAGGAACCTACAGTTGCCATTACTGACTGAAACTCTGTAACCTATTTTTCACCTCTCTAAGAATATGAATAAGAAAGCGATTTGATAAAAAGGAAAATTCTCCCTTATGCCAAGTCAAATTAAAATTGAATGGGCCTTTAATGTTTATTTTAAAGGAATGCATGACAGAAGAGCTTTATTGAGATCTCAGGCCAGTGGGGGAGAGAGACAGTAGCCTTTGTTTGATTCTGGAGATGCCTACTCAAGTTTCAGTGCAGCATGAGAAGATAAAGCAACTGGAACAAACTTTAGAGCAAAGTGAAATGAAGATGCAGCAGCTGGTAGCAGGGCTTAAATCCTGGGCTATTCTGGTTGCTAAAATCTCTGAAAAGTATTTGTCAAAAGTAGCAAGTGGCCATAATGTCAAAATAAATTCCATGGGAGCTTCTGAGGACTGGAACTTGCTTAATTGAAACCACTGCATTTGCAATGTGACGTGAAAGCAGCAAAGTCCATGAAGTTCTCAGAATGGAAAGGTACAATAGAATATTTCCCAGCAGTAAATAGATTTTTTTTCCTGCTTAGTTATATCATGTAGAAGTAGGAATAAAACACACAAACAAAAAAAGCACTTCAAAGCAAAATCAGAAAATGGAGTCTTAATGATAAGTTTAATCATATAATTAACAAGGCATCAATAACCTTGGAGGAGGGAGGCACAGTATCGGTTAAACAAGAAAGAATGCGACAGCACAATCATTTCCAAAAGGGCTGAAAAATAAACAAAACTGCTAGAGTTCAAAGTTACAATATACCTACATGTGAAGGTAGAAATGTCAGGGTCTGTTGGTTTCTCTTCATTCTTTCTACTTATTAAACTTAACTGCAGATTTATTGCTAATAATTACTAATGCATCCTGGAAGATTCTTTAGATTTTCTCTCAGTTTGTTTTGTTGCCCCTTATTTTTGTCAGGATGCATTTCATCAACACTTGCTAAATGTTTGCGACAGTAAAAGAGACAATCTAGACAGACCGTGGTGGAATAATTCCAGTCAAGTGGAGAAATTCTTTAAGGATGGTACCGTTACCACTCCATGGGAAGACACATTATCTACTTTCTCTCAGGTCTGTAGTTAACTAAAAAAGGAAATGGAAATACCACCTAATATACGTCTTTTGCAGAGAGGATGATAAGCGTAATTGATGGAGAAAGAAGATTTTTAAATGGGAAAGTGAAATTTAATGAATCCAGGAGCACATTGTGTCTGATCCCTGTTCAGAATTCCTCTGTGCTGACCAATGACCTTATGAATGCTGTGAGTCAGTCAGAATTGCGGCCTAAGCACTTTCCTTCCTCCTAGAGGATTAAATCTCAGAAACTGAGCAAATGCATGGATCTGACCGCAACCCCTCAGCAGTCAAGGGAGCAGAAAGGGAATGTATGTTATTCATTGCAAAGCAAGATCTTTGCTTATATGCTTTGGAAGGACTTCTGGTTCCTATATGATCTATTGCTAAGGAGCAGAGAATAAAACATTAAAATATGAAATCATGCTCTTTATTAATGGTAGCTTGTATCTGCACAGAGAGCAGTGCTCTCTCACTAGAACTGGAACTTAAGTGTAATAATACCTTAAAAGAAATGAAATCACTGAATGGGTCCCATTTAAGAGACAGATTAATTTTGCCATGTGCCCATAAGTTGGTATATCCCTAACACTTACTGGCTCCTTCTGACTTCCAAGGTGATCATACTGTTTAAGAAAAGACTTGGGTTTAGTAGAAAAAAAGTATTTAACCAATTTTCCAGTTGATAAATCTGCTTTAACAAAAGCTTCTTTGTTAAATCTATCTTTCTGTTAGAAGGAGGAAAATATTTTTAATATTTAAAATACTCAAAAGCTTTTTTAGATATTTCTAATGAGAGCTTTATTTCTAATTTCAAAGTAATAATTTGCTTTTAAAATTTATGATATAAAAGAGGTTTTGTAAACTGCAATAATTAATGAGAATTTTAATCTTAAATAAAGCAGTGAGTAGCTTAGTTTATTCACTGAGTAAACACCCTATAGTCTTGCAAATATTTAAGAAGTTCACAGAAAGATAAAAGGTCAGCAGGACTGCAGATCCTTTTGGTGTAATAAAGTGGGAGTTTCTTCAAAGCCGTTGTCATACATTTTTATGCACATGTACCAGTGAAACACTGGATCCTTATTTCTTCGATCTTGTGTTGATTTCATTTCGAATCTTGAATTGTGACCCAAAGTAGGCTACATGTACAGCAAACATTTTTTTTTTAACTTTACAAATGTAGGCACATTAAAATTCTTATTTGGCAGCTGCAAAATACCATGACTTGCTGAAGTTTATACAGAGAGGCAGGCAGTTGCAAAGTTGAGGAAAGAGCCCAGTACTGATATGCTCTGAAAGCCTTCTCTTCCGTGTTACCCGTCAGAAACAATCCAATGAGAGAGTGGAGGAATTATTCAGGCCATCCTCTGTGGGCTTTTTGGACAACATACATATAAAGATCCTACAGAGCAAAAATATTCTGATTTTTTAAAAACTACTGAATTATTGCTAGTTCTGGACATCTAGGTCCTGATAAAGAGCTTTAGCAACAGGGTTAAACCCTTTGACTTCAATGAGCTTTGAATCGAGTGCTTTTTTGCATGCGTACCCATTATTGTAAGTGTTTTCTGATGCAAAACAGAGTCTAAGCTGGTTACATCATCTACTTGCATACTAAATTCTTCAGCTATATGTAAAAGACATTTTTCCTTGCACAGTTAATTAATCAAATCCAGAAGAACCTCACCTGTTCAAAGTACCCAAAGCAATATTATATTGCTTTGCTTATTTAATAGCATCTCATGTAAACAGAATAATATGTGCGAGGATCTTGTTCTGCAAGGAATTTAGAGCTAAAAACATTGAATTCCCCTTAGAGGAGTGGCATGAAAGAAACATCCCACCTAAAGAAATGCTAGAATATATTTTTTTCAGGGAAAGCTCTTGCTCTGATTTAGAAAGAAATTGTCTGACTTTGTGAATATAATTGCTTCAGAAATAGAGAGTAGTAACATTTGTTTTACTCAAGACAATTTTTAGCAGGATAAGCTACAGAAGTTTGGTTAATGTCTGTTGTTTAAAAATAAAAACAAGAAAATTCTTCCGTATGTCCACTTCCCACAATGATAAGGAAAACACAAGTTCTAGCCCAGAATGATGTTTAGAAAATCTCAAGAAAAAGTATTCACAAGGAAATAACTTCAGAAGCTAAGCTGAACTTTTGCCAGCCTACCACTATTTTATTTCACAGGCTTAAATAGGTGAATATATGGTATATTTATTCTTCTATTTAGGATGAAGAATCATCCTGATTTCACTCTAGTCCTAATTACCTAGTTCCCTTTTTATCTCTCTTTTCTTCAGAAATGTTTACTGTGAGATAAGATGATTGTGTATGTGTAGACATGCTAATGACTAGTTTCAAGTCTTGACGAAATAAAATCTCAAATGAAAACATTGCACAAACACAAAAGACTTTGGCAAAGGATCTTAAGTAGACCAGGGTAGCTACAGATGTATTTGAGGGGGAAAAATGCTTTTCTCAGTATTTGGCTTCTAAGTGGAAAGTCTTTCACATTGATTTCATTCCACATTGTTTACGAGTGAGAGTGACATTGTTTTATTGGTGACCTAGGAGATAAGTTAGAGCACTCATGACAAATATTTCTAAAATAATAAAAAGCACCATTTCCCCAAAAATGTAAACAGGTAAACAGTATGCTGAGGAGATACATGGGAAAGGACAGCCAAGGTGCATAAAGAAATGAAAAAAAAAATAGGAAGGCCTATGTCTTCTAGAAATTTAAAGAAGCTGTTGTCTGAGTTGAAAGATGAGTATTCTCATTAATATTAAAGTAGTATAACAGCTTGTCAAATATGTGTGAGGACTATGGAGAAAGTAAATGATTAAGGTTTTTCTAAGCCCTGAATAAATAAATTACTCATTTGTAAAGAATATGTCATCGGAAGGAGATGTTTATACAAGGGTGCAGATAACCTTGTACTTTGCTATGTTTTGGTTCCTTCTAAAGGAAAATACCATGAGTAAACCTCGCTTCTGAGAAAATGGAACAAAAGCAACACAGGAAGGAATAACAGACCCAGTAACTTCTTTGTTCTTCTGCATGATGCGTGTAAATGAACTGTTTGTATATAAAACATGCCAATCAGATTGGTGGATTTCTGTTCACCAGTAATGGTATGGATTATTTTACCAGCTTACATATTCATATTTATTTGTTTGCATTCAAAGGAATGGGACAATAGAAGCAGATGTGAAGGTTTTCTCTTTTGTTTTGACGGTCATAGGTTCCCATTTGTGGAAGGTGCAAGAGCTAATGTTTGTGTAGCTCTCTGGTGGCCGCTGGGCTTCAGATGGATCTTCGGATGTCACCAGCCCTGCTGTGGCCACCTTGCTCAGGTGTGGTGGGGCTGTAGCTCTCCTGCTGAGCTGCAGCCCTTGGGTCTGGCCTCAGGCACATGGTGGAGCAGCCCTGCCTATCCATAGACCAAGGGCTTTTCCTCGTGAGCTCCTCTACTGCCTTCCAGGTTTTACTGCCTGGAGTATAATACAGCACGCCTTGTAGGGAGAAAGGAGCTACAAACATGGAAATAATGTTTGTTTTCAGTAACATCCTGTGGCATACCGGTGCTTACTGGGAGGAAATGAGGCAGCAAAGTCTTGAAAGATGATGATCTAGCCTGGAATAGCATGATGAAAGTTTTTTTTTTTTTTTTTTTAATGGCTTAACCTTCTTCAGAGAAGAGGATGAATTTTAAATCCTTAGGCTTCCTTTGGAGATAGGACAGGAGGAGATTGGAATAGCCATCTTAGATAAAAGTAACAGGAAAGATTTCCTCTCAAAAGAGGAAAATTTCATCTTGACCTAAAAACATGCAGAAATTGAGGTTTATACTAAAAGCCAAGGAACATCTTTACTTTTTGTTATCTCTATAACTTTTTTATTATTTTATCTTCTTTATTTTTGCTCCTTTTATACAGGAGTCTTGTATAGTCTTGTGGGTTTTTTTCTTAAGAAGATCATATTTGTCCTCCAGGCTTGAGCACTGAGAAACAAAAGATAGCCTGTCATTCCCAAAGGCATGCTGGGAATGAAAGATGGAAATACTGGGACCTTTAAGATAATTGCACTTATATATATGAAGTACAGGAAAGCCTTCACATGAATTGCAGGGGCTTTTCTGAGAGCTGGTGAGATGACGACCTTGAATACAGCCTTTCTCCCAGCCAATTTCCAGCCTATTTTGGAGGTTTAGATGCTCTTCTGGATGAATGTGATTGCAACAATTTTATTTAACTGTAGTCAACTCACTGTTATGTACAAAAGTGGGCATCTCCTGCTGCATTGCAATAGCTTAAAGCTGCACTTTAGTCAGTATTATTGTTACTTTTCCTTCCGGACAGTTATCACTTTAGCATTTTTGTGGTTTTATTTTTAACCCACTGAAGTAACTGAAGATACAGATAGAAGCTTCAGTGGGACTTCCAAAAGTGGCTGAATGTGAACTTGTGACAAATTAACTGTGCAGAGGCTTTTGAAAGTTATGCTTAGGTATCTCGATCTTTAGATATCCTAATACTTTTAAATATCAGAACCTTATTATTACAGGCTATTAAGGACAGCCAAAAAGCAGTAATAAGTCCTATTTGTAGAATAAAACTATTTTTTTAACTGATTCTTTTATTGTACTTGCTTGCCAAATGTAGTTTTTATTAAATGGGCCATCTCAGACTATACAGTGAGGAAAGTAAAAAAAAGTTGCTACTTCTGGCAGATAATGTAGAAAATAAAGTGCATGTCTCAGAGAACATGTAACACTTGAGTACTTGAGCATTGCTATGAAGATAAGTTCTAATGTGTACACTAACTTTTCTTCAAATCAAAACAGCATAGCAATATATAGTGGGTAAACAGAGCAATTAGAATGCTATGTAAGTTTTGTAAAACTGTTTTGCAAGGGTAAAAACTTGGACTGAGATTTTTGTTTAATACATTGTTTTTTGGGTAGAATGTTATTTAAATGTATAGCTCCTAGCAGTGACAAGTTCATTCTGACATGTCCTTTTGACGAGTCTGCAATAAGCTTTGTACTCCCAGGACATCTTGTTTCTCCTTGAACTTCTCTCTATGAGAAGTCTAAGAAAATATGGTTTTGCTGCACTTTATATTTTAAACTTACAGCTATTAAGGCAGTATTAGCAGTACTTGGGGTGAATGGTCCTCCTAAGGCTCACCCCCTGCTGCACTTGTTGAAGTTATGGTCATTTCAGTGTCACACGGCTCCATCAGTGTCAGTAAAGATACTCTTAGCTATATCTCTTACAAGGCAATAGGTTCCTCTTCGCCTCCTGCTTTTCCCAGAACATGAGAATTTCCATGCACTCCACTCTCAAGAGACCACCCAGCCGTAAGTGCTGACAACAGTGATTACATACTTGCTGTACATTTCCCAATAAGGAATGGAGCCAAATCCTTTGGCCTTTCATTTAGCTCTCACAGCAGTCGTCTTCCACGGCAGTACGTAGTCCTGCCTATCTGTGTTCTGCAGGACGGTCCATAAAGCCAGCTTTAAAGGAGAAAACTTACAAGTGGCATTGCTTGCTTGCTAATTAACATTTAGATGCCTGGAATCAAGCCTCATAGCCCTGAGTTTAAAAATACACATTCGGGATCATTTGCCTCTCCCCTGAGCCCTTCTACACAAAACATTATGGTGGCACCATTCAAAGCCAGCAGCTGCCACTTCTTGAGTTCTACATATAGAACATATAGGGCTGCCCATATTGCAAAAGGTTTAGAAGCACTGGAGAAGGCTCCCAGAATGGTAAAACAGATGATCAAAGGGAAGGGAGGGTTTGGAAGAAGGAATAAGAACACTAAAAATACTCGCTTTAGAGAAGACTGAAAATCAGATGGAAGTTAATAAAATCATTAGTGTCATGGGAAAAAGTAAATGATTTTTCATTGCCTCTTCAAATACAGGAATTGGGAGAGATCTAATGAAACTACCATCTGAAGTTTTGGCTAAAGCAAAAAGGGCAGTAGGCTATAGGAAATCTTGCCACAGGAAGCTTGAAATGTTAAAATTTTTTGTGGAGTCAAAGTGATTGTACAATTTTCACGGAAGACATTCCAGCAAGGGCTGTGAAGTATACTGCTGAGGCTGTGAATTTTCCAGGGAAATATTACTAAATGACAATAATGTTCCCTTTTCTTATTTTTAAGCATCCATTGTTGGCACCTTTTCTTGTATATTTTTCACTATTCTCAATTTTTGTGCTGCTGTGCAGGTTTTGAAGACAGCACTGACACTGCTTGTCAGTCTTTCAGTCTTTTTTTTTCCCCACAAGTGTAACTGCATCTGCCATGGTGATTGCAGCACACTGAGACTGAGAATATGCTAAATATGAAAATCCTCCCCAGATAGAAGGGAATCCACAGCAGTGATGGGGTAAAATTTGCTCTTCTCTTCTGGCAGAGGCCATCTTCATATCCCAGGGAAATTCCTGGCCCTGAACTCAGCTTTGGCTGAGTGTGACAAGCGGAGTTCGCTACCTCGACAGGGTGGATAAGGCTCTGGAGACCCAGAAACTGGCAAGGGAGCTGGGAACTTGCCTGGCTCATGTCATGTAATGATGTCCCCCCACTTGTCTTCCATGGCTCTGTAAGGAACGAGCTGCTGTTAGGAGTAGTCTAAAGTTCAGAATTTTCCTCAGACTCCCCTACTTATAAAATATATCCCCCTGTTTCAGCAGTGCGCGTTAAGGACACTGACACTCCTGCAAAGGTCTTGTTTGGCTGATATCAGACATGGGATGTTCCCACAATACTATATAGGATGCAGAAAAAACAGCTGGGAAAGACATCTGTATTGCAAGTAAATGTGCTTCAAAGTATGCTCTGAAGTATAAGGAGTGTGAATGTCAGTGAATTTTATCATAAACCTATCCTTTGTTTGCTCATAAGATTCAGCACAGGCATTATCCCATTTCCAGATTGATTTTTTTTTTTTTTTTTTAATAATGAAATGTTGAAATACAGGCATTATGGTCTTGGTGAGGAAGAAATTTCCCCTAGTATACTTCTGGACTCCTACATTGCTTTGTGTGCATAGCTGTGCAGTATTAAGAAGAGAAGAATAATAAACAATCTTTCTGTAACCAGGGATGTAGGAATCTGAATCAGTGGGACTTTATCATGACCCGGAGATGACTGACTACAAAAGCCTTACTCTGGCTGACTTAAACTTCCAGTGAAAGTCAGGAATAACACAAACTGCTTTTATGCGAATGAAAATACATTCCTTGTAAATATCTAGAGGTGCTGTGAAGCTCACACTTCTCTCCCTCTTCTGCTACACTGCAGTGATCTTCCTAAGCAGATTGCTGTGTGCTTGTGTAGACAGACAGAAGTTGTCAGCCCCACAATAGCTTCTCTTCACAATGCATCAAGCTGAATATCTTTAGCATATTTATTCTCGCACATTTTGGGGATATGGAAATGTACCATGCAAAGCAGCATCTGAATGTGTTATGTAATGGGTTAGCTCTTTAGGCAGGTAGGATGCAGCCAGAACTTGCTTCCTTGCTTCTTGCTGGCAGCTTCCCATCCTTGTTAAACCAGAGCGCTCCAGTCTGAGAAGCTCTGTTGGAATTCAATCCAATTAAAGTTAGGACTTATTGCGGCCCTTGCAGCTCATTCTGCCAAGAAGGTTACCTGAGTAGTTTAAAATGAGCTACGAGGAGGACTTTGTGACAAACAAACTGTAAGCAGAAAAATCAGTCTGTTGCAGGGACTGATTTCAGCTGAGTGTCTGGGTCCAGTGGAAGGAGAGAGCCCTAAGGGCTGGCCCAAATAAGTGAGTCAGGTAGGTTATGCTCTGAGCCTTGAGCGCTTCCTGTGCGTACTTAGAGAAAAGTACAGGCTGTAAACCCACAATAAAGATGCAAAGGAAGTTACTTAAGCTTTCATGGAAAACTCTGATAAAGGGAGATCTCTGATGTCGTGTTCAAGGAGGTTTGGACAGGAACTAGGGATTTCAAGCAAAATATACACATCATAGTATCATTTATTTATCATTTATCAGTTCCTTGGTCTTTTGGACTCCTATGCATCATGCACATTAAGTAAGTTTTGTGTAACCCTTAGGTGGCTGTTTTTTTCCTTTCTTCAAGTTTGTCCTTTGTCTTCTGTAAACATGGCAATTAAACTGATATACCACCTTATGCTGTACTTTATTTCTTGAGTACTTTCGGCATTGCCTATAGATAGGAGGAAAAAATGCACCGTCTGATTGAATTAGAAAAGTGATCTACTAATTTTATGTGTTGGAGGGAAGATCCAGAAAGGACTCCTTTTGCTTTTTTGTTTGTTGGAGGGATGAATTATTTCTCCGCACATGCAAAAGGGTAAAATAGTGGTGGAATTTTTTGATACTAAAAGTAGCTGTAAACAGAACTGCTAAAGCAGGCATGTTCCCTAGAGAGGACTGAGGAGAAATTCCTATGGTGTCATCACAGATTAGCTTGTGTCTCAGAACAGGCGCCTTTACTGCAGAAATTTTTCTCAGCCTTGCTATGCTGGTGAGATACCGAGCCATGGGAAACGATTAAAACCCTCCTCTGGACTCATTGTGGGAAGAATCCTTTCACTTGCTACCATGGCTACTAAATATAAGCCAAGGTCATTGTTTGTTGCGCTTTTTTTTTTTTTTTTTTTAAGCTGACAGCTGTTGCATATCGGTGAAATTAAATCATGTTTAAGGCAGAAATAGTGTAGGATTATTCTAATTCAGGTGAGTCATGTGAAAAAGCAGCATCTGTCTTCTACAGATATATTTCTATCATCTTCTCTGTGGGCCAACCTCTGATCTTCATTATCACAATAGTTTAAATAGGGAGTAACATCTTATTATTATTCTGCACCATTTAATAAGAAAATTCGACTGTGCTGCTATATTTGAATCTGCACCTCTTCCCTGGCACAGTACAGCTTCATGCTGATAAACTGATTTGAGCTAGAGAGGCAATTTAAATTAGGTACACCTGCAAACTTTGTCAGGTTTTAGAGATGCATTTTCAAAAACTAGTGACATTGCAGACAGTTTGTACTTGTGCTTTATTTAAGTGGCCTTATCCTCTGAATTAATCAGATTTACCCTGTTTGATTTTGATATCAAATATTCACAAATTCAGTTTCCAAAATAAGATGAGCAAGGGATGTGGTGTAAAATAATAAAAATAATAAAAAGGAACCTGTCTTTTTTAACTGTTAGACTGATTTGGCTATTTTTTGCTGATACTTTTCAATACTGTTTTTTAAAGAGTGTCTGGGCTATGGGAAAATCTGTCATGTATTTTAAATTAGGTTTCTACAGTAAAAGCCAGTTCCATACATCTAGTTAAACCATAGCCAAGGATAAAAAGTGCTAGTCCAGTGCTATATTCATATTTTCCAGGGAATGCTAGAGGTATGCTATAGAATATTAGAATAGATCAATTCAATTCCCAGTGTAAATTAAAGCAGATTCTTCGTTACTCTGGTGTATATTAACTGGAGTTACTTTCTCCAGCTCTTGAGTGCCTCTTGAGTGACTTACTGCTTGTTTTGGTTGGTGTTGATGCAGCAAACTAACAAGAGTTTTGATACAGAGGAGCAGAAGTCAAGGCTGCAAACAACATGTGGTATGGTACTGGAAAAGACACTAGCATCTTTGGGGTAGCTTTTCTAAGTGTAACATGGAGGACTTAAATATAAAAAAGTGTAGCCAGGTAGTTTTGCATTTTATTTACTTACATTTCTGAAAGCTGTCTTTCATGTTAGTTTTATGAAATACATAATGGTGATAGTTGCCAGATGCATATCAAAAAAGAAATATTGCCAGCATGCTCATTCCTCTGCAGAGAGTTGTCAATACTTCTGCATTCTTAATTAGAAACGGTGTATAACAACATATATACAACAACATACCTGGAATCTGTATATTGAATATCATTAATAGAGATACCTCTGCTTAAAAAGAATGTGTGTATATATATGCAAAATGGTATATCTTGTTTCGTATGGCGAGTAATGTAATACTTTTTTTTCAAATGCATCCATGATCTTAGTTAAACCTTGCAGTGCAGGCCCTTAATTCCCTTATTTTATTTTTCTATCATTTCCTTTCTGACAGTGTTGACAGTGAGCCAAGTAAGCAGAGAGATAAAGTCTGTCCTTATGTAATGCTGAAAGGCTAAATCTATATTTTTTTCCAGGATGTATGTTCAGTTTCAGAATAGCATATGGACTAGAACACTTTTAGTTCAGAAAGATTTACTAAATATTAATTCTCTTTACTCTGGTACTGTAGCACATTGCAGTATATCATAAGGTAAACAGAGTGGGAATTTGTTAGCAGTGAGAATAGTTGATGACAAATTCTTGTTAAAATTACTTACAGGAAGATAGGAAATGAGTCAGGAATCTAAGGAAAAACTAGCTGTCTTGTAGGCATCTGAGCTGGTGTCCAGATCTTTCCCATTTCAGATGGACAAAGGAAGGGGAAATGTATCAATAAGAATTATAAATCACAAATTCCTTACTTCCTTCTTAGCTGCATACCAGCCTTCTCTTAAACTGCAAGTGCTAGGCACCAAGGGGCAAGGCAGGCAAAGGAGAGATTGTTTGGTTTTATTCTGTACGTTAGGCTCAATGCAGGCACCGAATAGACCTTGAATAATCAAGTTACTGTACTTCTGAAATTCTCTGAAAATATCAATAGCACTGCACAGAAAGGGGTTTGGAAGACTCCTTCAGCAGCTTGTCATATGCTATATAAAGCAGAATAAGAGAATAGTTCATATGTTCTGACTACAACTTCACCAGCTAGGAAGAATCCAAAAGAGTTCATGATAATAATATTTATATCTGGGTATTATGTTGGTAGATAAAGTGCTGAAAATACAAAGGTAAAAAGTCATCTAATTGGAAACAGGTTTGAGAACCAGAACTTTGTACTCTTCCACTTGCTCTAAGGAATATATCAAGGCACTCAACTACCAAACTACACTGTTTAAATTTAGTTATTTCAAAGAAATAGACTTCTAGTTGAGGGAAAGGGCATTTTGTAGCATCATCTGGTGCATTCTTTGGGGATGACTTGCCACCTTCCTGTGGCTACACACGAGATGGATGTCTTCCTGCCTTCTGAGCTCTCCCGTCTCTTTGGTATCTGAGTGTCTTTTGGGCTCCTGCTAAGATCAAGTAGGAAAAGTTGCTTTCTGGACAGAAAATTCAGGTGAATGAAGGGCAGGGGAATACAGAGGATGCCTATGAGGGATGCATTAGTTGCTCTGAAATGAACAAAATGAACAAATAATTGCTCGACTAATTTTTGTTTTTCTTAGCAGGGGAGAGGAACAAAAACACTGAGAGAAAGGGCTTGTTTACCTAAGACATCTGACTAGATTTTCCAGATATTATAATTAAGCAAAAACACACACACATTTGTTCAAGAGCAGTGTTCATACATGCTGGTTTTACTGCCACAGTGGTGATTGATAGAGCAGTTATTGCACTGGAGAAAGGTTGGTGAGTTCCCCTATGGAGAGCAACTTGCATACTACTGTGAGCAACTGCTTTTTAAGGCCTTTTCCTAGATCTGGAAGAGAGGGTGGGAATGTTTTTCAATTAAGTTATTGCAATACACTTTAAAACATGCTCTTTAATAATAACACAACAAGTCTGATGTTATAATTTCCATTTTAGCAGGTCAAGTTGTAGCTTCACAGTCCATTAATCTGTTCAATCAAATTGATGAAAAAATCTCTTGTCCCTGCCCCATACCAGGCCCATGACAGCATCAATTTTCACAGATCTAAATAATTATTCTCTACAAATCAAACTCTTTGAAAAGCTGATGATTCCCTAAGCATTCCCTCTTCAAAGAAAGATAAAGGAATACAGTCTGAATAGACATTAAGTTAATTTGCATAGATTGAGAAGGAATTGAAATACATTTGCAAAGAGAAAAGTATGTCAATCAAAATTTGTATTCACAAAGGCCTCTTACTGCAGAGTACCAATATGACATTTTTATTGTAGTTTTAAGATGCACATATGTAAGCAGTAAAAGCAGTCTGTCCAAAAGGTTGTGCAAGCTTTAAAAAACTATGTTTCTATACTCTCAAAAAAGTGTCAATAATTAAGTTCCATGCATATTTAAACCCAGAGCTGCTCTTGTTTTGATTATGATTTTCCATTGTCTGATAGCAAGAGATTGCAATTTGGAAAACAAAAATGGTGTAATTCTCTGTACTCTTTAGTTTTCTTCAATTTTTCAGTTTCTTCAAACTGAAGAACAGTATTTTAGTATTTTAGCACTTTAAAAATACCTTTCATTGAAAATAAGTATTTAGAATATTTTTGTATTGGATCAGTATCTTTTAGAGCATATAGACTGGATGATTATCATAAAATGACTAGCCAGTTAATATTTTTACCAGGTACTAGGTGCAGCCTTATGCATTTCTCACTGTCCAACACTTAAACATAATGCATACAGAAAGTTAGCGGGTTGAAGTTAGGGGTTAATTTTCCTGCTTTCCTACTGGGGATGGAGTGAAGCAAAAGAAAAAATAAAATTCATTCACACTTGACAGGTTTGTGGTACTTAGCAGGTTATTTTTCAGAATGTTTAGCTGATGAAAGTCCTTAAACAAGTCAACTGTGGTCTACTGCCAATCAGACCTAGTGTGTTCTAAATCTTAGTTCCTAGAAGTTAAGAAATGTATAGTAGCTCCCTGGAAAAATGCAACTTTGGCGAGTATTGTATATCATCTCAGTAAAAGAGTAAAGAATAAAAAACTACTCAAGTGACATTCAATTGCCTTGACTATAACTATAAAACTATAATACAGTGTAATAGGATGAGGTCTGTAGGACTTCTTATAGTTTGAAAGAATAAACAAAAATATACAATGTAATGTGTGGTATGTATTCTGCTACAGATTTGATATTTGTTAAATAAACATTTGCAAGAGTTGGAATTTTCAGCTTTCGGCAAAAATTACCCTGCAGAACTCATTTATAAACTGTTCAGTACTGGAGTATATTTGAAAAAAATGACAAGCAAATGACTGCCTATAGATTAATAGCAATGCTTTTCTTTTGATCATCGAGTCTGAATACGCTTATTTAATCATGCAGCTCTAAGTCTATGGTGTGTGATTCCCAACCACTGAAAAATACTGCTATGTATATCTGCATGTACATCTGTATTTGAATGCAGTCATTTGTAGCCATAGTCTTACCAAATCTCTCAAATAATTGAGCATTTCACAAATTCTGCTCCTATCATTAAAGTGATAGATTATGCTACTCCTTCAACCACATAACTGAAACAAAGATAGGCCCATCAATTCACAATTTAATTGATGAGAAGTAAAAGGGGAGAAATATGTGACTAAACTCTTGAATTAGGTGATAAGATATTCTTATCACCATGTGAACTTCAGGGCTTAGGACTGAATACAATGGGTACAGTTTTCATTTTAAGGGTTAGTTGCTGTTGTAGTTTCTCTTCCCCTGAGGTTACTTTGCCCTCTGAATTCTCGACAAGCTGAAACTTGGCAGTCAAGTTCAGCTCAAATCTGAGATCATCAGGTCCAGTTGATCCAATATATATTTTTTCTGAGCTGTTATCTGGTGATAATGTAGAGCTTTAGATTTGTTCCTGTAAAGTGCCTTTAAAATAGAGATCAAAATATGATTAGAGATGGAAACTACTCAACTGCTGTAGGCCAAAGGTTTTTTTTTTCCCATCTACACATCAAGAAGCATGTTCCATTTTACTAGTTTCATTTAAAAGCCAGAAAGCTATTTAAGCTTCAGCTAGTTGTTTATCCCCACAACTTTATAACTTAACAATTTGTGTTTGTGGGGGGGATGATGACAGAGGACTATACTTAATTTTAATGCCTGAAATATAGCAATTATTCTGAATAAGCTTCTTTAAGTGTTTACAAAGGTCTCAACTTGTATGCAGCAGACTCAACTATACAAATACATATTTTTAATCACTTGTTATTTTTATAGTATTAATAGTGAAGTAGTATTTGAAGATTTCAAGCAGTACTGGTGTATTCTACACGTCATACACATGTAGAAACAGTGCACTGGAAAACATATGGTCTAACTTGAGACAAGATACAACAGATACTGACTAGTAGAATCATGAAGGAAAAAAAAGCCACAGAAGATTGTCTAGCTAATTATTATATAATTAGCCATCGATTATCTTAATGTGTTTATAGTGTTCTGATTAGCTTAATGCCTTTTTTTATTGCACCCGTCTGTTGATATGTAACTTGTCAGTGCAGATTTTGCTAATGTGACAGCACACAGAATGCCAAAGAACATCACCACTTTATTATGGAACCGTTAGACCTCCTGTCAAACCAAGACATTTTATAGACGATTAAAAGACGCTTATCTATACATGTTACAAAAAATTCCCAAAGAAATGAGGGCAGATTTAGAAGTTCATTTTAACAGTGTTACTGTGTAAATTCTGCAACACGCATCAGCAGCTAAATTCTACTTCACTGCAGTGTCGACCAGCGTGTGACAGCTTCTTTTCTCATGTGAGGTAAACCAGACAGATCTGTACAGCTTGTAAAACTATAAAAATAGAATAGAAGTGAAAATCCCTCAGACTTTGTCTGGCCTTGTGCCCATTTCAGGAAAAAAATAGTTTGGCTGCATGAGTTTCCCACAAAATTAAGACAGGAAAATAAATAAGATCTATCATTCACAGATGATGTGCCTTGTTTTACTGTGCTTTTATCTTCTCTCAGGAATGCAGAGTCCAGCTAGAGAGAAGGCACTGTGCTTTTGAAATTAAGATACTCTTGGCTTAAAGTGTGATATTTTTCCTGGTTCCCTACAAAGGAAGTTATTAGAAGAACATTTGTTTTCAGCTGCTAAGCACTGGGTTAAATGTGCTCTAGGTTAGTAGAGCAAATCATCTGTTCAGGTTGAAAGTGTTTGGCTTTAGTCTGTAAATAACAAGGCACGTTTCCAACAAACAAGGATCTTGAATTGCATTAATTAATTCATGAGACATCACATTTGAAGAAAATGTGTCCTGTTGATTAACTTCTTGGATGGGAATCAATGGCTTCATTGCTCGGCCGTATCAACTTTCTGAATATCAGCACTGAGAGTTTCATTAAAGAGAACACAATAGATTGCACATGGCTGAGTGAGATATACCCAGGAAGTCGGTCACTTAGAATTAATATACAATCCTCTATGAATCAAGCTGTTCTGTTGGCAGAGCAGTCTGCAGAAAGGAGAAGGACACAGCTGAGGACTCTGAGTTACAGAAGATATTAAATCCAACTTCTCTTCTAAGCACTAGAAGATTATTTTTGCCAGGTTGGGTGTTCATTTTTTCTTTTTGCTTGCTATGGTGGAAAATAAGAGAAAAGAAAAAGTACACTCTTGGTAGTTATAAAGAAGAAAGATTTGACCAAAACTTTCCCACTGAAAAATGAGACATTTTTGAAACTTAGGGAGTTATGTATCTTCCATTTTTCTTTCTGTCTCATCTCATTATTCTTCCTCACTGAAGACAACATACTCTAGGATATTTAGGATTTTTCATGCTTCCATTTATATCTTTGTCAAAGTGAGGAAAGTTTTGAAAAAAAAATCAAACAGACAACTTAATACATGGGTATTTTGCTCATTTTTTCCCATATTTTATAGCTTGGCAGTTACCTACTCTGTTACCTTCCATTGCAAAAAGGAAAAAAGTTAAAATGTTAAGTTGTGTAAAGAAACCTATGGTGTTCCAGAAAGAAAATAACATAGCACTTTTCCTAAAAACTTTTAAACTATCTCTGGTTACAGAGAGTGTGGGCTAAAAAGAGTGTAGGACTCTCTGGAATATTATTTCTGCATGAACTGTACAGAATCCTGAGATTCTCAAGTTAAGTATTCTGTTTTCTTATAGAGGGGAGAACTGATAGGGAAGAACTATATCCCAAAACATATTGATAACATTGCTTGGATGCATATGGACTGTTACTATGGAATCTCTGTGGCTTTAGAAGACTCCAGTGCTGAAGTGTGTTGCAATATCATTACATCGTCCTTTGTTTAAATGAGTCTCTTGGTTTTGCTTTTCTATTCCCTGTATCTCTTCAGTATTGACAAGTCTTCATTGTTTTATTCCTGTTTTCAGTGGTGATTTTTCTTTTTTTTTTTTTGGTCTGCAAGGGGAGGAGAGGGAAACTTCCTGAAGTAAACATTCAATTGGTAGATAGTTCCCATTCAGGAAGTATTCCTGACTTCACCAATTGGATACTTAGAGGCTGCTGCATGAGCCCTGCTGCCGAGGTGCTATGTAGCTTCTTCTGGTGTTGGACTCAAGAGACTCTGCCAGGGGTAGCAAACTTCTGAACCATTTGCTAGAATGTCCCCTCTTGGTGCGCTGATGGACTGAGGTCCAGCCCCTCCGGGGCTCAGTGACCATCCCTGTCAGCTAGTTCCTCCTTTGCCCTGCAGGGATATGGCATGCAGCCCCTGCGCGCTGGTGTTCCCCTCAAAGTGTGAGCATAACAAAGTCTTTGCTTGGATACTCCCCAAGTCTAATAGCTCTTTAGGGTGAAGAGGAAAATTAAGGGATGGATAAATTTCTACTTTTTCTAGAGAATCTCCAAATTCTTCTGCAAAGGTTATCTTTAGTGTTGTGTTTTACAGACCTTTCCAGATTTTAAAGCAGTTTTACATGACATTGTTTGGTATTTTGAGATGGAACTGGATTCCTGATGTGCAGAATATGCTGAATGTTGAAGAGATAAAAAACATTTCTCTTTAACATCTTAATGACCTTATTGAAATGCATTTTTAATATCTTAAAAAAAATGACATGTGCTGAACAGTTGTATGTTTCTTTAATGTTTCTTTGAAGTCCTCATATGAAAAAAATCATCTCAGAATTTTTTAATCCCTAATATTAACAGCAGTTGTATATCTAACTGGGGCATTAGAACTGACTGTTGATACATGGCATACCAGAGCTGAAAACAAAAAGCGCCAGGCCTTTATCTTAAATGCCACCTGTACCAGAAAATGAGGAGTCACTCTTATTTCGTTAGAGAAAAGAAATTGAGAATGAGGAAAGGGAGCTGGAGGAGGACAGAGATTCCAAGGCAAAAGTTCCACAAACAAAGGGCAGTTTCCTTCCAATGTAGGGAGTGCACCAGCAAGGTCCCAGCCTAAACAAAGGGCCTATCCTTGAGAAGCGAAGGAGGAAGGGTGAGGTTGAATTTTGTGTTTTTAATGAGTTTTTGTTATAGTTCAGGCCTGAAACAGGACTCACTGGTATCAAACGTTAACAGGACTAATTTGTTTTAACTGGAATATACTGCCTAGGAAAAATTTTGTAGCTCTTGGATGGACAGAGGGGCCAGTATACTTTGAGACTGAAAGGAACAGTGAAGAAAACCCGTTTTCTAAGTCCCCTATGAGAGAGATTTTTGGTAACAGCTCAAAAGTCTAAGTGGGGACTGAGTGTTTAACTCTTTGCTGGTTTTGCAAATTTTACCCTTAAATTCTAATTTCAGGAGCTGAATTCTAAACTTTAATATTCACACTGAATATCAAACTTACTGTTTAATAAAACGAGATGAAGGCATTTGATTATTCTCTTTCATGCCATTCTTAAGATGGGATAACTATCAGTAAAATGACAGTCAAGAAACGGCTCCTCAGTGTTGTGTGTTTGTCTCATTGTGCAGAAGGCTAGGAACATGCTATGGAAAGTTTATAGAATAACACCAGGTTATGGAACCTGGAATTATTAATGCTGTGAGGCTGGCACAGTTTATTCATAGAACTTCTGACAGTTTGAACTTGTAAGCCATAAGTAATAGCGTTACTTAATTCTTGCTTTTTTTTCTGAAGCTGCAGCAGTAGGAGAATTTATCAGATTTTTTCCCCTTCTCTTGTTTGTATGAATGGAAAAGCATTTACTGAAGAGTAAAAATAAAAATTAGAATTCCTTATGAGCTTACAGGAATCTCGGTGCCTTCAGAAAGCTCAGTGAACTTTGAAGAACTGAAGAACTAGGATCTTAGGAGAAAAAATAAAGAGCTATATAATTGCCTCCATTGTTATTATCAGTGTACAAGACTTGTGACTGAATATCATCATAAGATCAATAAGCTCTTAAAAATAAGAAATGATATCATAAGGACATTTACTCTGCTTAAGGGAAAATAAGTGTTGTAAAGCACAGCGGAGACCTTAAAAAGTGATATTGGCTTGTTATGATTGTAATTCATATTTACGTCACTTGGGTTGTCACAGACTCAGGAAAGCCAGACAAACTGAGTCATCCTGGATAATATCCAAAACCTCCCACATACAACCTGAAAAATGATTGTCCTTCATAAATTACATATATATCCTAAATATTCTATGCATTTTCTGGAGCATTACTGTTTTATGCCATCATATCTTTCACATCACCAAAAACTGTTCATGCATGGAAATAATATATAATTTCTACTGTTTTTTTATTTATTTACTGTTTTTATTTATTTACTGTTTTTATTTACTGTTTTTATTTATTTACTGTTTTTTGTTAATAATTTGAAATCCTATCAGGAAGGTACCTCCTAGCTTTTTTTTTTTTTTTTTTAAAAAATTCATATGAAATCACCAGTATTCTGGAACATGTTGCGGTGTTCATGGTTCTATAGACTGAAATTCAACTTTGAAGTCCTAAGTGAGTAAGAAGGAAATAATCTCAAAGTAGTCTCTACTCCCCCAAATTGTCACTGAACTACAAGGGGCTTGCTTGGCAGTTTCCCACTAGTAACTTCCCATGAAAGGTGGGCAGTTCCACAGCACCTTGCTAATTTGGGGAACCCTATGGACAACCAGTATGAAAGTCTTGCAGTTGGAACTGCATGTTTCCCAGTGGCTGAATCACACCAAGAGACATGACCCTCAGCTTTCTGAACCAAAGCAGGGAGATGGGCTCTGCTACAGCTCTCTTCCTCCTGGGAATGGCATCTGGACCAATTTCTGGCTGGATTTTCTAGAACTGGGCACAGGGGCTTTGTTTCTCCTGAGCGCACCATGGATGATGAACTGTCCACAGAAAACTCCTGGTGGCTAACTGGTCTGTGCCATGTCAAGAGGGCTATAGAACGACACCATTTATTGCCTCTGTATTGGGAAGCACCAGCTCCCAGCCCTGTTTATCATCAAAGGTATCTAAGAAGTCTCAAGCAACTAATACAATTTGTTAATAATCAGAGGGTACTATATTTTATAATATTTGGACCTTGGTAAAAATTGCTACTACATTTAAGTCTGCATTATCTCCGCTGTATCAAGTTTCACATGTTTCAGGTTCTGAAGTCTGACTAAAATAGTCTTCTAGGACATCTAACAGACAACAGCGCATCACAGCAGTTTATGAACTAAGTCGATTTTTTAAAATATGATGTTGGCAAATATTGAAGTGCAGAAGGTGCCCTTTTTTAGGAACTTGTTGGCCTGCCTACTAGAATCTCATAATCTCTTTTAATTGCTGTCTATTTATTGGATTCTGACATTAGGTTGCAAAACATGCCCCTGACAGCATACATCCAAGCAGGTTTAGCCTTAAGCAATGGGTGCTGTGAAAGCAGCCCTTATGTAAAAGATGCTCCCCTCCCATAAACTAAAAGAGGAACAATGTTCTGTCATATCCCGAAACACATACTTAGTCCAATGCTAATGCCAAGCATGCTAAAACAGTGGAAAAACCCCAAGCATTATACGTCAGCATTCCAATAGCTTCCACAAATGGTTCTTGTAACTTGGGACTAGTGCAACGAGAAGGCAGGAGGCGTCAATCTTCTTGCTGATCATAACAATAAAGTCATATGCTTCTCAGAACATGCGTCTTAATCTTGCAGATAGAACAGAGAAAGTGCTATTTATGCTTTAAAATGCTTTGAGATGTGCAGCTGCTCCATGCATAAGTGAAAAACATTTTTGGAGTAGTATAATTATAGTTGTACTAATATAAAGATGTGAGAAACAGGGTTGGAAAGAGAGTAGGTTCTCCCCTTTAGATCTCTTATTTAGCCATCTGTAAAAGATTGTCTTTTGGATAAATGTTCCATGACCTAAATAGCTGGCTGAATTTGCTATTTTGAGTTTATCATCTCCATTTTTTTTTCCTACAATAAGGCCATCAGTATTCACATTTCATTTTCCTGTAATAAAGACTGGCACCTGGTTACTTGCTGCTATAGCAGTGCAAGGAGTGCACAGATTCTGCCAAGAAGGAAACAGTGAGGAGGGAGGATCAGGAATTTAGGGGATAAAATGATCAGAAGTCACTAATTCAATCTGAATGAGGGATCCCTTAATAGAAGTAAGCACAGTGACCTGTTTCTATTCTACTAATAATGACACTGGTATGTCCTAAACAGAAAGCTTTCAAAATGCAGGGGATGACATAGCTCTGCAGGCAAAATCCATTAAATGTGATGAGAAAGTTTGTGGCTGCCTACCCAGTAATTTGACCACCTGTGCCTTGTCCCCACATCCTAATGCTGCTGCTTGCACAGGAAAATTAAGGCCTCCAGTTACATAAAAAGGGTTAAGAACTCCAGCAAGGATTTATGATCTCTGTGCCGTCTCCAGGGAGAGTAAGCAGACTGTTCCCTGCCAAAACACTCCTCAGCTGCCCTGCAGTGAGCATTGCTACAGGAAAAGTACCGGAGCTGGACTTGGAGGAGCGGGAGCAGGGGAGGAATAGGGAACTGCAGCTGTCGGTATCTTACCTGCTGTGTGGAATCTTCACCTGAACTGCTGTGTTCTTCCTTTCGTATTTTTATTCAATAAAAAGCAGTATAAAATTGACTTAGTGTGAAGCTGACTTAAATCAAGTAATAGGGTAGTAGATGTCTCTGCACATATTGAAATATCCTTGCAGTAAAGAACTAGCTTTCTGGTAAAGATTTTTCCTCTTTAGCATGTGGTGTTTGCTAGGAATCCAGTCTAAGTTTATTTTTGTAATTTCCAAATTTCCTGATGCCTGAAACTATTTTTGTCACTGTAGTGCTCTCTTGGAGGATGTTGCTTATCACACTGTAATTAAAGAATGTAATCTTTCTGTGTCCGAAGATTTGTGAATACAACTTGGTATCAGCTTTTGTCACTTAGGTAATAGTCAAAGGAAAAAAATGTTTCTTATTTTATTCCAATCTAGTCTCTTATCAGAAATCAATTTTGCTGTCTGTTCTCTAGTAGCTTTTGCACAAATTCAGCAGTAAGCAGAGGTCTTTCAGGTTTCTCGAGGGCTTTGTGAAAGGGCCTGATTAGAGGAGAAGCCCCATCTGACAAATAAAAGGCAACGTGAACTACAAACTTGCCCTTAGGACAGGCTTCTATGACCCAGCTATGTGAAGCCGCCAGTAAGAATACCCATATTTGCAGACATCAAAACCCAGCATGGGTTACACATGAACCCTAAGCGCACACTGTAGGTTCACTCCACTGCTCCCCGAGCAGCTCCATCTTCTGCCCTGCCTTCAGAGAGGTGAAAGGTGACGGCTCAGCGCAAGGATTTGCGACAGCGTAAGTTAACCCGTATGCGCATTCTTGTGACTGCCATCACTTGGGTTAGCGCTCTAAAAACGGTCTGGTCAGCACTGAATCTGCTGCATATTTGTATGCTCAGTAAGGATCAACACAACCCTGAATGTGAGCTAAGTGTTGTTTATTCACCGTACAGCTCTTCCCCATTACTGATGAAGCAGTGGTGTTTTGCCAGTGTCAGGAACAGAGTAATTGGAAAACAAGTTGAAGGGAGGGTTTTACTGTTTGGACCCAGGGAAGGGCCGTGACGACTTCACCTAAATAGCCTTCTCAAACATAGCATTGCATGTCCTCACTTGTGTAGCAGTTTGTGTCTTGTTTGCATAAGGTGTGTGAATGAGATGCATCTTTCCTGTGAAATAGAAGCATTTCTGAACAGTTATGTAACAAGGGTATTAGTGTGCTTGTCTGCATGCATAATGCTGAAGGTAAAAGAATAGTGTGTGAAACAGGAGGTAATGCCTTTACATTAAGGAGCTTAACTCTCCTGTAATTTCAAATTACTTCTTTGTTTGTCTTTGGTCAACATTGTTCCACTTCATAAAATGCTAGGTGTAAGAAATGCAAATTACTCACATAGACCCTGACTATGATTTTGAATAAACAGCTGTGAGTTCTGCTAAAACTGGGTGAGCACCAGAAGAATTTGATATCATCTCTATATACTAGACTGATTCCAAAACACACCTTCGCATGTCTCTGAGGTAATGCTCTTTAGACTTTTTGGGTGTGCTAAGCAAATGAGTATTCACGTCTAACAGCTCATAAGCAGAAGCCCTCCTTTCTCCCTCTCCACAGATTATGTAGGGATTCAGCTACAGCTGAACACTAACTTGGAACCATTTGGGTTAAACTAGATGTCCAAATGACTCATTGGAATTGGATCTTTAATTTGGAAGAGAAGTGTTCTGGAAGGAAGTTAGTGAAGGTACAATCTAACAGGGCCCAGGATGCCAGGATCTGTTCCAAGCAAGTAGGTGGTTTCTTTACGGAACACACATATTTTTGGATAGCACTGAGCAATTGCCATAAGGATCTGTAGGAGGATAGAAGATTACAAGCCAGGATCTTAGACAAAATCAGAGGCAGGAAACAAGAAGAAATCATGGCGAATTTGCCTAGATCCAAAAGGCTCTTCAGAATGCCTCTGAAGTTGGGACCTGAGCAAATCCAGAAGATAATATTTTTTGAAAAGATATACTTTTTATTATCTTCATTGTTTCTGTGCTCATTGCTAACAGTTTAGATTTTATGACTATTTCTGTCATCAAATGAATGGAGGCAGTCTCGCCGCATCCCCTTTTCATTTTATTTCCACCACGGAGCTAAGGCATCAATCCTGTAGCCTGCCTTGGCTCTTCTCCCAGACGACGCAGAACTTTGCAGCCTTGTTTGAATTCCCTTCCGACAGGGTTCCTCTTCCAAGCTGGACAGAAGTTCAAGGCAGGTGGCTGTCAGCAGCTGACTGAATTGTCTTTAACCACTGATAAAAAATGTGTGAAAGTCAGACTAAGGATAAAGACATAAAACACAGTAAAAGCAATGAAGGTCACAAAATGATGATTAATCACTGTTCCTTCCAATGCTTCACTATTAGACACTAAAATCAGGTAATTTATTAGAGAGGGGTGGAAAAGTCCTAATTTTTCTCCATTCTCTTTTCTTTTTTTTTTCTTTTTATTGCTTTAGTTCTGCAGTCTCATAATCAAGTGATAATAACTTTGCTTTATTCACTAACAAAGTCTCTATGGTTTTCTTCTCTCAGGGCATGTAATTCCTTGAGATTTATTTTGAATAATTTCACCTTTTCAAGGGTTCGCTGTCCTGTCTAAATTACCATCTATGTTCTTTTTGTACTAAGTGGAAAGATAGGCACTTCCCACTTATCTTAGGTTTCTATCTTAAGATGACCTGAATCATCCATGGGAGGTGCTTCTGTCTTTCCATTTAGTGGAGAAGTAATTTAAACTTGATGTTTAAAATTAGATGGCTAAAGTTAGGAGTGATAAATCCCACCCCTAGGGAATGTGATAGTAGCTTAAATTACTTTTTTTTTTTTTAATTTCCAAATGAGAATGGAGCAGTATTTCTAAATGTTGATTCTACATACTTCTTACTGACAATCCTAAAGCAATCTCATGTGAGACTATTTATTTCATAAATATCTGTTGAGAACAGCAAAACAAACCACCATTTTT
Source organism: Tinamus guttatus (assembly GCF_000705375.1). The sequence continues at coordinate 643,411 of NW_010589212.1, read as the reverse complement.
GGTCCCTGTAAGATTGTAATGGCATTCACGGATAGGAGGGAAATCTGTTGTTGATTTCTGGCAATTTCTAGCAACAGAGAAACCTTAAAGTTCATTGGCATTATTTTGTAGATTGAATCACTGACAAAACTTAGCACATAGGATTGTCGTATTACAGAAGAGGCAATGTTTTCAAACTCCAGATGCTAAATCTGTGCTAGTTTAGGGCTATAGAAGCATGTGGTTAGTCTTTCAGTTAAAACTTACTCAGGGCTAGTAGGTGTTTTGAAAGAGAGCAAACTACTTATATCAGGAGAAAGTACGTATATGCATGGGCATGCGTGCCTTTATATATACATATATATATATATACACATAAATTTATTATAAATATATCAAGACTTTGCAGGTTCATACATAGTGGAGGTAAAGAAAAGGTTATTTGAATTCAATTCTTCCTTCCTAATTTCTTCATGTTACTGTTCTTGCCTTGGTACAACACACAAGATTTGTGTAGTATAGTAAAATCTATTGACAAATATATTTTTGCTAAGCAGCTTAATTGAATAAATCACCTAATTTCTGCTTAAATTAGTTATAGGAAGGTAAGCCTAATTCATGCACAATTGTGTTATCTGTGCTATGCTGTAATATAAAGTCTCTTAAAAAAACACCCGTGCCCTAACATGGTTTACCTGATAAATAGCTGATAATTATATTAATATTCAGAAGATGTTCCAAGTATACTGCTGAATTTAGAATTTTCTTTCTGGCCAGGATTAGGGCAATTCCATATATACTGGTAGGCGTTGTGAAAGGGGGAATATGACAATTTTCTCAAATTTCTATTTAATAGCAGTGCTTTATTTGTCATGCCATTCAATTGTCATACATTTGAGTTCTGACACTCATACTGAAATGTGCAGGGGCCTTGGTTCTTCTCGTAGGAAAATTTGTTCCTAGACATCATTAGTATCTTGAACTGATTTTGCAGCATTAGGAATTGGTTTTGAAAGCAAGTGAGTTTCATAATGCTACTGCTTCTCTTGTAAGAGAGACTGAATAAGGAAAGAGCTTTTCGCCGTGTGTTCGGCAGTATGGCCTTTCAGTCCCTCAGAAAGCCTGTGCTTGTCAGAGGTTTTCTAAATTCTTATAAGTGGGGAAAAAATAGAGGCTGATTTTTTGAGCCTAGCTGATCCAGAGACAGTTCAGCAATGTTTCGCCTCTTGCAGGAATGCTAACATCACTCTCAAGTGCTAAAAGTGAGCTTGGTGAGGTGGACTGTAGCACGTAGGAAATATCTGTCCTTACAAGTTTTGATGGTTTGCATTGCTTCAGAATAATCTCCCATCTTGCTAAAAAGTGATTTCATCTGAGAAACTCGCAGCTAGTTGCAGCCAGGTGTCAAAGAATGCAAACAATAAGATAAAGAATGTGAAAGTTTAATATTTACTTAGCATTTTAAAATAGAGCATCTATTCCAATATACATAGGGTTTAGATGCCATAGACAAAGGCAGAACACTCTTAGAATTAGTGTATGATGTGGCTTTTGTCAGCCTGTAGCTTTCCCTTTTCTGCTTTACACCTTTAACAAGATTTTTGCATGCAATTCTGGGTGCTTTTGGAGTTAGCCTATATATTGCCTTATACTTGTCATGATCTTTTTGTCTTCCCAGAATAATACTGAAAGGAAGGATAACTGGAGGATATACATAACATCATAGACTTGCAGATCTGTAGAAGGTTAAATAGTCTCTGTTTAGGTTTCTCACACTTTACTTACGGAATTGGAAGCCAGCCTGAGTCAATAAAGTTAAATACATACATCGTGTAAATATGGCCACATCCCAAAGAGGAGCATTAAGCAGGCATTGGACATTGGATAGGTTTTTGCTGATGTTTTTTACATCAGCATATTCTCAACAAAGGAAAAGATGCACAATTACATATGTGTGCATTTTTGTGACCAAGTTTTCAATGTGTAGAGTACTAACAGCTAGGAGATTGCTAGTTAATCTACCTGAATGTAGTATTGGATCTTTGCTTTTGGCTTTTACAAATAAAAGTTTTGGCCATGCTGTTTTCTGAATTAATGTGTTTCTGTTATAGGCTGCAGGCCAGAATAAGGTTAGCACCAGTCTGCACCTTTTCTGGTGGTGGGAACCTTACCAGTGGATTAGTTTGTCCCTGCGAAATCTGTCTTTCACTTGCCCATACTGACTCCCTCCCATATGTTCCCTTGGTCTTCAGCATTTTGTACAAGTTTGCTGCTGTCCCTGAAGTATTAGGCACCCATTTCCTCCCATGAAATAGTTAAGATAGTCAGAAAGTATCTGAAAGATATTTGGAAGCTGGTGTCCTGTTGATAAAGCATGCACGTTTGTCTCCTTTTAGTTTCCTGTAGTAGCTCTAAGGGTCTCTTCTTCCATTACCTTACGGTTGCACAGTGTTTTATGAATGCCCAGAAGAGATTTAAACATTTTGTAATACAGGAAAATCACTGTGCCACATGTAAGGCATTTGCAGAATTTCACACAATTATTGCAATTCTTTAATGTCACATAATTAAAATGGTATTTAATAATACTATAATTGTAAAGATGTAAAAGAGAAAAAGAAAAAAACACTCAGTGTTTACTTATTTGTTTCATAGAAGTTGGAGATACAGAATAGGTATCCTTGCATTGTCAAAGACACCAAAATAAAGAAATACTGGGTTTGGTTTAAACAATGTAACTCTAAAATCACCTGAAGTATGGAAGATTTTATCAAGACACAGCAAGTAAATTTCTCATATTTGTAAAGTAACAATCAAACAAATCTAACCCAGTGTTCAGAATTCAGGAGAACCATAGAATCACAGAATGCTTAGGGTTGGAAGGGACCTCTAGAGGTCATCTAGTCCAAACCCCCTGCTCATGCAGGGTCACCTAGAGCATGCATATAAATTATTAAATCTGCCTGACAGGTAAATGGTTTGTTTGGAGGTGTGACGGTTTATTCCATTTTTAACATGTTTAGTAGAAAATAAATTTAAAAACCCTTAATACCCAGAGGTGAAAATAGGTTTGGAAGTACTTACCAGTTCATGAATGTGTGGGAAAGATCTGGCTTTGTTATTAGCTATGTACATCTGTCTCTATTGTTATTGAAACAGGTTCTTCTGTAGTTCACCACTTAGAATCTTGTTCAATGAGGTGCTTAAGTATGAAGGACACACATTTTGGTGCTGAGTTATTTCATTCCTGGTCACCAACACATCCAGTCAGGTTTAGTAAAATGTAAATATGTATTAAAACAGCAGGTTTAAATGTTTTGCTCAGAAACTCTTTTAATACTGAATTTCAGTACACCTTCATAGCAATGGCACCATTTAAAGAGAAATGTGCCTATTCCTTCATCATTCACCATTTAAATTAATTAAATGCATTTTTAATTAACTTTGTTCATACAGAGCTTAGAGCTTTATGCTGTTCTTCTGAAACTAATCAGTTTTGCATCAGTGGCATGAGAAGGTTGAATTTAGAACTTAAATTTAAAAATAAAAGATACTTCAATCCACTTTGCACCATGTGAATGTTACAATAAAAGGTAAGTCTTATCTGATGCTGATTTCTAATTTTTGACAATATAGATGATAATGTTTCAATCTAATTTCTACTTAAACTTTATAAAAACAAATTTCAAAGTCTGGGAAATTCTTGCATTCCCCGGAGGGCAAACTATCAAAGTACTTCATTGCCATAACAATAGCCTTTTGGCTTTAATAGCCTAAAACACAAAAGACATCTGTGGGCTATTTATGTTAATTATGCTTTTAAACTGTTTATGGCTACACCGGAGGATATATTCCAGGCTCTTGTTTTTATTAATAGATACATACTCTGGAAAGCAGGAAAAAAAAAAAACCTCTGTCCTATCTAGTATCTCTATACCTCAGACGGTAAGTTCCATGCTTGCAGATTGCCTGATCTCAATTAAATAGCACAAACTGCTATTTTTCTTTATGGTTTCTGGAATAACAAGATAAGTTTACAATGTGTAGTCATCTAAGCTTTGTGAAGCTATCTTTGAGTGCTTGAAAAATACGAAAGATTATTTTAGACAGCAGTTTTGTTTTATGCTTTCATCAACTTCACTGATCTGTAATCCTTCAGAAATAGGTTAGGTTCTGTTCAAAGTGGAAACCAAAGGCATATTTATCTCAGCTATCTAAATGCCTTGAGATAGATAAATGATGCTAAATAAAGTCAGCTTTCTTACTAGGCATCTATTAATTTTTGTTTTGATTAGTCTGTTTTGATTCTGTTTTGATTATAAACAATTCAACTGTAATCAGGGCCTAAGCCAAAATCATGAACTGCAAAGTTAAAACATTTACACAATGTTTTGATAACAACCAAAGACTTTTGAAGATCTGACAAAAGTCCTGTTCTGCTTTTCTTTTACCTCTGGTGATTTAGTCAGTTCAATAAAATTAAAGAAGAGGCGCAGAAAAATATTTTTTCTGTAACTTCTCTCTATAACTCTTCACTCATCCCAGTTTTGGGATCACCAAGAATATATCAGCCTGTCCATATTACAGCAGTTCAGATATCCCACCATCCCTGCTAAGTCTCTATCTCTTTTTATACCTGGGAGAAGGGAGAGAAACAACCATGTACCTATTTCCCCATGTGTGCTTCAAATAATAGAAAATATAGGATGTACAGAAAAATAACAAAATGTAAATGATCGTAACTGTTTTAAGTTTGAAAATGCTATGGAAGAATCTCCCCAGGAGATTCATTGCTGTGATACAACTAGAAATTAAAATACTTATTCATGAACTGCTATTATTAAGCTCACTGTTCTTTTCCTTAACAAGGAAATAGCCTCTTGAGAAGTCTTACCCTGTTTTTTTTTTTTTTTTTTTTTTTTTTTTAAGAAGTGTCCTTGAAAAGTATATGCTCACTGCAGACAAACATTTACAAGTTGCAACTCGTGGTTTAATAGTACAGATAAAAAAAATCCATAAAAACATATTACGTACATATTGACAAGTTGGATAAGTATGTAAAGCCAGGAACATGTATCTGCTACTTTTGGCACTGAATAAGCTCAATATTACACCTGTGCTGTCTAGATGAAAGATTGTCTAGATATTAAAAGGACAAACACTAATGCTGAGGCTTTCATGTGAGGAGCTGAAGAGTCCACGTGAGAGTAAGGCTGAGAGCAAACACCTGCTCAGATGAGCTCTCCAAGGGCAGAGCAACGAAGGCAAACACCAAAACTAAGAAAGCTGGTGGAAATCCACCACTGTAGGCTTTGTTAACAAGCTAGACAAACATATTTTCTGAATGTCATTGGTATAATTAATTTGCCTTGCTCCAAGCCAATGATTTGCTTCTCAAAATACTTTTTTTTTTTTTCTTTACACCTTCCATTAGTATCTATGATCACTTTTTTTTTTGGTCAAATGTTCCTCTGTAGGTCTTCTTCAGCCACTGGAAGTCATGGCTAGAATAACGCTACTGCTCCTTTTTAAGAGAGGAAAATAACTGAGAAGAAATCAGGGCACACTGAGCCCGGTGGCCACATTTTTGTTCTCTACTTGTAGATTCCTGAGTAAAACAGCTCTTTTCTAAAAACCCAGGCCACAGGAAGCCCACCTCTCATCTTATGGTCTTTGAGGTCTAAAATGGGGATTCTGGTACCATTCCTAGCGTAGATTTTAGGACTGTATGCATGTCACCTAATTTTATGTACTTTATCGAAGCATAAATTAAGAATTTGGCTGGCCGACCATCTCTCCGTTATCAGCAAAAGAGAGATAAGGTGCTCCAGAAGGTGAGTTGGACCTTGGCTAGCTGAATCGCCTTCTGGAAATGCCAGGGCTCTCTCCACTGGTGGCAGGTGGGCCCTAGAAAGACAACGTGCCTCAGCTGAATGTGAATTGAGGCTTCTGTTCAGTAAAATAAGGGGATTTTCCCAGAATGGGTTTGCAATACTAAAGGACTCTGTGAGTTAAATCTAACTCAAGTGGTTAACTTAGTGTTTTGTCTATTTTAGGATAGGCTGTTCCTAGTGTTTCAGAAAGCAGAATGGGATAATGTGCTTTGCAGTGGTAGGTTTAGGGTGTTGGCAGTCGGAGGAAGTTCGGATAGGAGTTATTGCAAAGACTGCTCTGTTACTGTCTTCGGAGTAACCTTCCCAGACTAGGCCTGCAATGTGAGGAAAAATAAGTAAAAGAGCTGGCAGTAAGATTTTGCATGGAGAACGGCTGCCTGGTGAAGGTTTACGTTGCTGGCTTTGTCAGCCTGGCTGTAGGGTATGAAAGAAAGCAAGGGCTTCTATTGCCTGTGTGAAGGGAGGAAGAAAAGGATAAGATAGAACAGATTTATCTCTAACAAGAAAAGGGTGAGAAAGAATGGGAAATAATTTGTTCTGCACCTGTTTGCAAGCCAAAACACTACTGGGAGTGTCTGCTTGCTTGAGTTCTCTGAATGTCAGCTGTACCGTGGGACCTCTGGCAGTGCTCTGAGGTATGAGATGGGTACGCTGTTACTTGTCTGAAATGAAATCCCAGGTAGCAGGTTGCTTTTGTGAAATGGAGACAAATAACAAACGACTGAGAGACAATTAGTTGCACGGCTTATACCATCTTGGTCAAACACATATGTGCGTGTGTGTGTGCATGTATTCATAGGTATATGTCCAGCTTTCCAATACTGTGTTGCCTAAATCACAGTAACTGTTATAATTAAGTCAAATTTAACTGAAGAATCCCTGCTTTCCTGAACATAATAAACAAGAGGTTTTTCAGTTCCTATTTCCTAGCCCAGAGTTATAATGTAGAAGTGTTGATGTTTTCCCTTCCTTGTTTATCAGTAGTGCCTATTCATTACCAGTATATGTTTTGGTTAATGTATTGTGATTAACTGCTGCTTCTGAAAAAAAAAATTACTGTGATGAAGAAAAATTAGTTCATACTTAGAAAATAAATCTTAGGAAGGATATGAACCAATACATACTAACCAAATTCTGAACAAGGCAAAAAGAACATCTACTATCAAGACAACCTGAAAAGAATAGATAATATTTCACAGATATGTGTGGGTTAAGATAAAAAGTATAAATGTGAATTTTGGTCTTGGATTTTTATAACAAACCAGTAAAGGAATTCAGCTTTTGTCTTTTTTTTAATCAATTAAAATAAAAAAAAAACAGTTCAGCATAAATGTAAGCTAGAATTGAGACAGCCTCAAGATAGAAAATGGAAAAAAATAGACAACTGAATGCCATACTTCATTTCAGTACAGTGTTCTTCCTAATATCTCCAGTATGACTCCACTGGTAAAAAGTTGTTCTCAAATTTGACCCATCTGCAAGTCAAATTGCAGGTGATGAAATCAAGAGTGTCTTATTGTGCACGAAATGTTTAATGTTTACATGACATTTCCCAGATTAAAAAATATGAATTTTGGTACATCTGGATAGTACAGAAGGAGACAGGAACAGCTGCAAAAATTTAAAATGTGTTATGAGCCATAACTTTTTGTCCTGGACTTTTGAACTTTCTGGTTTTTGCCCTGACCTCTTCTTCCTGTGCATATTGGATAAACAACCAAAAAAAAAGTTACGCGGATATGTGAACCATATTTGCATTTATAAGTTGAAATTACCATAGGGAAACTTTCCTTCATTCACAAAAGGAATATTTTTAGTCAAAAAAGTAACATTATCCAGAAATATAAGGATTACATTATGCAAAATGTCTTAAGACAACATTTTTAATGTAAATGGTTCTATAATTTCATTGCTCTCAGTGGGAAAATCATTACATTGTATATGTTTTAAAGTCTTCCTGGTTTCTCTGAGAAAAGTTGTAGTTTTCTTTAGGTAGAAAATGATAATTTGCATTTTTTCATTAAAAAAGCCCAGTAAGATACCATCAGAAATCTGAGTAAAAGAACAAGTGTATTGAAAACATGTGAATGATGTGAAGTCTGTATCTTTCAAACACCATTGCTAAGTCTTCAGATAATTTTATAAAGCAGGTCACAGAGGAGACCTTTCACAGGGCTTATGTACATTTTATGATATCTGCACTGCAGTACCAAGATACCATGCTAATTTTGCATAAATTGACACGATCCTGTGTACAGCTGAAAAATGCTAGATGTCTACATTTCATCAGTCTATGGACAAAAACCGTATGAATGCCTGCAGCGATATGCACGACCTCACAAAAATGCTGTATAAGAGATCTACACGATTTACAAGATCTAAAACAAGAAAACACCTCTTAAATCATATTTATATTAATTTTATTTTAAAATATTTTTATTATCAATATTCTACCTAAATAAAAATACTTGTTGAATCAGCAAAATCAGTGTTTCATATTCTAACAGAAGTATCAATTAAAAAAAAATCTGTAAAATATACTTCTGAACTGTGTGTGGCTTGTCACACAAAATACTTCAGTGTACTTTCATGAAATATCTGTCATTAGAAGTCAAAATTTACCCAGACTTCCCCAACGGATACTCAGAATGTTTCCTTAGATTTATTAGAATAACATATTATGATGCATTTTGATGGAACTTGTCCTGTTGTACGTGCTAGTAAATGTTCATCTGAAGAGCAGGAGCTATGTAATCAAATACAAGGTTTTTCTGTGAACCTTACAACTCTAAAATGAAGTTCATTATCTGTAGTTCATGACTAGGTTCTACTGCTGAATAAATAAATCCAGGGAATTTCAATGCAAATATCAACATTTAGTTCTATTTCCAAGTTGTATTAAATTTTTCACTGAAAGCACTTAAACACATTGCCTGGTGAAACTCTGAACCTTCTCATTCATTTCCTTTATATCTCTTTTTTTTTTTTTTTCCGGTGTACCAAATTGTAAAATACTCATTCATCGGGCATCTCTTAGTAATTTACCTCTGCTTGGAAAATCTCTGAAAACGTTTGAGGTTACTGGACCTGGATGAGTTTAATGCTAAGTATATTCTTCACTGCTTTGCTGAATACTAAAGAAGATAAACATGCTTACAAAATTTGCTGAGCTGGCCTTTAGCTTGGTAAATTAAATACATATATTATACAGCACATTATTTCAACATAGTACAGGTGATTACCTTGTAAAATTAAGCAGCCTGGAGCAATACTAAAAATTATACTTTGGGATCTGATACCTTTCAGGCTAAGATAAAAGGTAGAAGTAGCATAAAAAGCAAATATATATGAATATGTATGTATATCTAACTCAATAGCTTTAGGAGAATTAATCAGTCAGGGATTCAAAATTTCACATATAAACAAGCCCAGCTAGTGGTAGACAGGAGGCAATTTTCATTCTGAAGTGTTCTGTAAAGGGAGACAGCCGGACATACAACGAGTGATGTTCTGACTTGTCATTACGGGGTCAGCCAGGAGAGGAAGAATAATCAAGAATCCATTGTCACTTCCTTTACAGTGCAAAACAAAAACTTCAATTATTTTTTCAATACATCACACCTACAGAGGAATAAGAAGAAAACTATAGCTTACTGATGAGCTAAAAAGATAACAAGAAACATGGACCACAGCAAAAAGGCAAATTTAGTGACTTTTACATTTTTGACATGTTAGTTGAGACGGATAACCAACTCTTAACAATTAGAGGATGTGCAGAGACAGCTGCAGGGAAGTATTTCTTTTACATTTCCTTCCAGCCCATTCTGAAAGATTAAGGAGTGCCTGTGATATTAATTCCCTTTGACATCAACGGCTGATGACAACAGACCACAATGTGTGCGGGTGAGACTTGCCATATGTTTTCTGACACAGTTGGAGCAGCTATTTTTGAAACTGGATAAAACAGAAGTTTTACAATGTGACATATGGGATGGAAATGAGCTCCAGTCATGGTACTAGTTCTCCCTGTTAGTCTAAACAGACTGATTATAGATTACTTAGAAAATATTAACTGGTTAGCTGATCAAAGCAAGGGCAAGATGGTATTGGTTTTCTGCTGTTTTTATTTAACTTTCAACAATGGAGAATAAAATAGACTAGCTTCTCATTTGAACATTCCTACTGGAATCTGAGTTGGATTTTGAGCTGCTGGTTTGTTTTTCCACAATTTATAAAGGCATCTTGCTGATCACTTTTGCACTGGCCTCTGGATGCCCAGCAAATGCAGCTAAGATAATAACTGCACGGGGTTATTAATTGGGATACAACCGGCTCATGGTCCCAGTGACCCATGTTAGCAACTGAATTAGGAGAGGCTTTGTCTCCTTTGCTAATATACATATATGTGTGTATATATATGTGTGTGTGTGTATATATATATATGTATGTATGTATATATACCATAGCTTAGCCATCAGCTGCCTTTGAATGTAGATGTTTTGCTAGGAGAAAAAGCAAGCATAAAGTGAGATACTGAAAACACTGTCTGGAAACCTAGCCTCTAACAGTGGCCAGTGCCAGATAAATCAGGAACAAGCCTGAGGAAATCCAGAGCAGCAATTAATTAATTGATTCAAGGAGAAATTCCTTCTAATCCTTGTCAGAAATTGGCTCGTACTTTGACACAAACAAATTTAGATCTTTTATATTTTATTCTCCTTGAAAACTGATGTCTTTATTGGTAACTTGGTAATTGGTGATGGCCAGTCCTTTCTTCCCAGCTACCTAAGTAAATGGCCTTTACATCAACAACTTATGTCTTGTGTCAGAAATATGACCTTTTAACTTCAGTGATTGTCCTGTTTTAGTAGAAGGTAAACAGCAGCTATTTCCTCTCCTCCAAGGCCTTTCATCATTTTGCACACATCTGCTAAGACCCTTTCTATCTGACCTCTTCTACAGAATCTTAGGCTTTTCAATCTCTAAACATTTTTTGTCCTCTACAACTTGAAATCCTTCCCTGATTTTTTTTTTTAACAGATTAATCCAAACAGGCTTTATTATTTCAAATGAAGATGACTGACCTATTGAATATTATTTTTTTATTGCTGTGTGAATTCCTTTTGGTAATTACTTCTGCCCAATGGCACGAATTTTCATTAAGGCATGTTAGCATTGTTAAGATTATTCCTTTGAATGGTTCATGTTGACACAGAAGTATCACATACGTGCAGTACATGTTATTTCTTCCAATGAACTTTCATTGACATTAAATTCCTTTAGTCATTCCAGGGATCATTAATCTGGGTCACTTTGAACTTATCCTAAGAAGAAAAGTTCAAAAATGTTTTTAAGAATAAAGAAAAAAATTGCTATAATACGCATCTAAAGATATAGGTCTACGCCTTTTTATAATGCTTTGGTGTAATGATATTCATTATACATAGATGTAGGTGAATAGATGTAGGCGAGTCACTATCTAAGCATGTAAAGCCTTTAAAGGGGCACACAAAAATCATAAAAAAGAAAAAAAAAAGCACAAATTTTTAGCATTGTTCAGGAATGCAATAAATTATGTGGGAACTTATCCTGCCAACATATCTTAAAGAGCTACACAAAGGACCTACAACCAATATCTGTAATGCAATCTGTAGTTCCAAGATAAAGACTGAAAGCAGAGGAAAACAAGTGCATTATTACAAGCTTGTTTTCAGCACCCACTGCTCATAAGATTATAATGGATTTGAGTGCCTTTGGTATTAGCAATTTCCCAGATGAATCTGTGGGTGGAACAAAAATGTGGAAATGAAAGGGTATTGTAGGTTTAAGATATTCACCTCCACTTAGGATAATTTTTGATTCAAGCTGTGCTGTGCCTCACTTTTCCCACTTGTAAAGTGTTTATAGTCACACTATGCTTTTTCACTACTGAACTTCCACTTCTTTGCCCCCCTGCATTAACCCCTTTCATTTACTTTCCTGAAAATAAGACCACTTTAGTGAAACTCCTTATCAGGTTTACTTGATTCTCACCCTAGAATCCTGCTCCTACCTACCGTCATGCTGGGAAATAGCACCATGTACCCTTAGTGATGGGTAAATATCCATATTCCTTCACTGGCCACACAGTTTCATCCCTCTGACATCTGCCAAAATGCATAAACCTCACAATAGTGAGATCATTTAATCAGGTCTTTCTATCAGGCTATTTATGATATATGATAGAAGTAAACTTGCTTTCCCTGATCCTTGATTTCATGAACTCTTTAAACTCTGAATGTTTGAACCAATGTGAAAGAATGTGTGTAATCAGTAGATAAAGTAGACAGTAGATTATGTTGTTGGCATGTGGCAGACTTTATTTGCCACATAAGAAAATGGTACGAAAATTTCACAAAGAGTCATAGAATGGTTGAGGTTGGAAGGGGCCTCTACAGATCATCTAGTCCAACCTCCCTGCTCCAGCAGGGTCACCTAGGGCATGTGGCACAGGGTGGCATCCAGGTGGGTTTGGAAGATCTCCAGAGAAGGAGACTCCACAACCTCTCTGGGCAGCCTGTTCCAGGGCTCTGGCGCCTTCACAGGAAAAAAGTTCTTCCTCATATGGAGATGGAACTTCTTGTGTTCCAATTTGTACCCATTACCCCTTGTCCTGTCACCGGTCACCATTGAGAGGAGTTTGGCCCCATCCTCTTTACATTCTCTCCTCTTTGATAAGATCTTCTCTCAATCTTCTCTTCTCTAGGCTAAACAGGCCCAGCTCACTTAGTCCTTCCTCAAAAAATAGCTGCTCATGTCCCTTAATCACCCTCGTGGCTCTCTGCTGGACCCTCTCTAGAAGCTCCCCGTCCCTCTTGTACTGTGCACCCAATATTCCAGATGCGGCCTCACCAGAGCTGAGCAGAGGGGCAGGAACCCTTCCCTTGACCTGCTGGCAACGCTCCTCCTGATGCAGGCCAGGATCCCATTGGCCTTCTTGGCCATGACGGCACACTGCTGCCTCATGGTTGACTTCTTGTCAGCCAGGACTCCAAAATCCCTCTCCGTGGAGCTGCTTTCCAGCAGGTCAACCCCTCATCTGCACTGGTGCCTGGGGTTATTCCTCCCCAAGTGCAAGACCCTGCACTTGTCCTTGTTGAACATCATGAGGTTCCTCTCTGCCCAACTCTCCATCCTGTCATCAGGATGGCAGCGCAGCCCTCGGGAGTGTCAGCAACTCGTCCCAGTTTGGTGTCATCTGCAAACTTGCCCAGGGTGCGCTCTGTGCCCTCGTCCAAGTCACTGATGAATAAGTTGAACAGCCCTGGGCCCAGTACTGACCCCTGTGGGATACCACTAGCCACAGGCCTCCAACCAAACTCGGCCCCATTTATCACCACCCTCTGAGCAGAGCTCTGCCATCCAGCCAGTCCTCCATCCACCCCAATGTCCACTCATTTAAGCCACACTTCCTGACCTTCCTCATGAAGATGTTATGGGAAAGTGTGTCAAAAGCCTTGCTGAAATCAAGGTAGACAACATCCATGGCTCTCCAATGTCCATCCATCCAGTCTTCCCTTTGTAGAAGGCTATCACGTTGGTCAGACACAACTTCCCCCTGATGAATCCATGCTCACTACTCCTGATCACCTTCTTTTCCTTCGCATGCCTAGAGATGCTCTCTAGGATGAGCTGCTTCCAGTGACGGAGATGAGGCTGTCCAGCTTGCAGTTTCTCAGCTCCTCCCTCTTGCCCTTTTGGAAGACAGGAGTGACAGTGGCTTTCTTCCAGTTCTCTGGCACCTCCATGTCCTCTCACATTAACAGTAAATGTTAAAATTTACATTTGAACAGTAATATCACTCTCTGGAGACTCAACTACTCAGTTTCAAGTGACAGAGATTATTTTACTTTTCTCTGTCAAATACCTTTACAGCATTCATGAGTGAGAACCTTTGGATCACTGTTCTGCTTAGATTTCCAACCACCTTCAATATCATTCTAGAATTAATCTACTTAGCCATCTTCTTAGCATAAATAACTGCTTTAGTGTTCTGAATAATTGCAAGGCCATAATATTTCAGTTAAATTGCTGTGTAGTTAGGTTACAGAGCACGGCACCACACTTAATTATTTTATGACTTTTTTTTATTGTAATCAATCCTTTTGAGTCTGAGTTCTTTCTGGAGTAAAGAGAATTTTAATCTAGCACTTCTGCTTTTCCAGGTTAAACTTTGAAAGTGAATTAGAAAGCACACCATGTCAACAGTAAAAGATGTCACAAAAGTCATTAAATTCTAAACTGGATAAACATTTTAAGTGTTTTTACTGAGAAAAGTCATGAAAGGTCTCTGGGTCCTTTGCTTCCTTCCAGAATGTTTTCATGAGCTAAGGATAACAGTAGTGAAAAACTCATGGAAACTCACTAATGAATTTGAAAACAACCTGATATTCTTTATGTAACAGTATCATATGATGAGAAGTCAGTCTTCATGAATCACATACTAAAACCATCACATAGCCAAAAGGCACAAAACAGGTACTGTGTTCTTTCCAGTGCTGAGAGGGTGCACAGTTTGGGGACCATGCTAGGAGATGGCAGTAGCTTTCCAAGAGCCCTCTGGCTACTAACTGGCAGGCACTGGCTGAATGGACAGTCAGGGCTTGGCCTGCCCCCGACAGGTTAACTTTGCAGTTTTTTTCTGATTCATTTTCCATTTTTGCTGAGGAATCAGGTGATCCAGAAGTTCCTGGTTCAACACTTGAGGTTACAGCTTTTGTTTGACTTGATCCAGACATCTGAGGGCATGGATGGCCCCAGAAAAACTAGTTTGCCATTCGAAATACTGTCATTGATGTTTTCTCTATATTGAATTGAGTTTATCACCATTGCTGCATTAAGAATTTTAGTCTGGAGTTTATAAACTCCTGCAATGCCCCAAAAGAGAGTTTATAATCTCTAAGTGCCCCTTTAGTTGATAATATTACACAAGAAATGACAGATTAATCTGAACAGAGAAAGATCTATTATTCTTGGTTTTAGCTATAACAGGTAATATAAAGGAAGGAAAAGCTCTTGCAGTGCAGGAACACGTAGTACATGTGAATCTCTTTGGCAATTCCTACATCTCCTTTCTTAAATCTGTATGTAAGAATTTCTCTTGAAGAGTGGTAGATCTTTAATAGAATTTGACTCAACTTCTGTAAGGTTGGTGTACAAGACTATTTAGCAAAGTAGTTTAAAACAGACTGATGCAAGCTGTTGGAGCACTACATTTAAGGACTTAACTCCTGTATTTTCCAGTAGTTGTGGATTATTGTTTTTAAATATAACTTTATTTTTGAATATTATGATTTTCTTGTATTCCTGGTTTTGTGACGAATGTAATGTAATCCAGGTATTCCTCCCTCAAGTCCCCCAGATAACTGATTAACATTTAAAGCATTCATTTACCTCATTTTGGACTGATAATTTTCTCAGGAAAATGCAAAAATAGAAAGATGTGACACAGCCAGACTGTTTGCAAACCTGCAGGAGCAGAAAGCAGCATTAGCAGAAAACTGTGAAGGAACAGATGTGATGAAAATGATGACAAAGGAGTAGAAAGACTGATAAATGCCAAGGCAACCTCAGGACTGAGGATGCCCTTCTGTGTTTCAGTATAAGTGGGTGGGCACTGATGTGTAGTGTATTTACACTGCTGCTCTATGAAACTTGGCACCAAGCAGTGTTTCTAGCGGGTGATACAAAGTGCTGAGAATTGTGCAGCCAGGTTACTTATCTGTATCGAAGGCTTCATTTTCTATGTGATTGGTGTGAACCTCTAGTCCTCTGAACCATGAGAAATCCAAAGATGTTCTGTGAAATGCTGGTGATTTTTGTATTTTTTAAACACACAAACATAGCCTTTTCCCAGAGTTGGCAGTACCCAAACACTAGGCCTTTAAAAATATTTGTAATTATACCAAAAGTTTCAATATTGGAAAGTAGTAGAACATTTCTACCTACTTAGTTTAGTTTAATTTTATTTAGCTTGCTTTTCAGTTTAAAATTTAGTTTCATTTTAGTATTTAGTTTAATTTAATTTAGTTCAATTTTATTCCCTCTACCATTTCACCTACCAGCTACTAAATGGTAAGAACAAACTATGACATGATACTTCTTGGAAATATTAGATGGCTTTCTGTAAGAAAAGCTGAGAAAAAAAAAAAAGAAGATACTGAAAGATAATTAAAGTTAACTAAAAATAACTAAAATAACTGGACTTTGCTCACACAATGTTGACAGGAAGTATCAAAGGACATTTCCTAGCTGAGGAGGAAATGAAAAAAGAAATCTGATTTTTGACGAGAAAGCCTCTGAGCTCTACCCTGAGCTACTCAGCTGCAGGATGCGTGCAAGGTTTGGAAGTAAAATAAGTATTCTGTGGCATGGCCTGCCTGAACAGTTGCTCAGCACTCAGGTTGGACACTTTACACTTAGGCACAGCTCTGGCTTTCTGCAACTTTACCTATTACAAAAGTCCTTAGAGACTGGTGCTTGTGGAAATAAATAAAACCAAAACCATTCATTTTAAGATTAAAAATTATTGAAGATTAATGAAGAGTATCATTTTGCCTAAAAGATGTCAGAAGAAGGAAGGGCACAGAACATGGCAAGAAGGAAGCAAAGATAGGCCACTTGGGAGCATTGTAGGAACATCATCTGAATATGCAGGTATATGACCCTGAAGGCCAAAGCCTATTTGGAATTGAATATGGCAAGAAATGTCAAGGAGAGCAAAAGGGCTTCTTTAGATATATAAGTAACAAAAGGAAGACTGGGAAGAATGTGGGTCTGCTGATGAATGGGGCAGAGGCCCTGGCGACGAATGATACAGAGAAGGAAGAAACACTGAGTACCTTCCAGTCTTTACTCCTAAGGCCAACCCTCAATCCCAGACCCTAGAGACCATGGAGAAAGTCTAGAGAAAGGAAGACATTCCCTCTGTTAATAAGGATTGGGGCAGAGATCATTTAGGAAAACCTGACATTCACCAGTCCATGGGCCCTGATGGGATGCACCCACGAGTGTTGAGAGAGCTGGCAGGCATCATTGCCAGGACACTTCAAGCACCTTTGAAAGAGCATGGAGAACAGCAGAGGTGTCTGCGGTCAGACACCTGCCAGCCAGACGCCTGCTGGCTGGCAGATCGGAGGGCTGTGCTGCCGTTCAGAAAGACCTTGACAGCCTGCAGGGAAGGGCAGAGAGGAACCTCCTGAAGCCCAACAAAGGGAGGTGCAGGGTGCATAGGGAGGAATAACCCTATGTACGGGTACAGGCTTAGACTGACCTGCTAGAAATGAACAGCTCTGTGGTGAAGAATCTGGGGGTTCTGGTGGGCAGCGAGATCATGAGCCAATGATGTGCCCCTGTGGCCAAGAAGGCCAATGATATCCTGAGGAGAGCGTTGCCACCAGGTTAAGGGACATGATCCGTCTACTCAGTAATGGTGAAGATGTGTCTGGAGTATTGTGCCCAGTTCTGAGCTTCCCAATAAGGAAAGAGACATGGAGCTACTGGGACAAGGCCAGAGAAGGACCACAAAAATGATTAAGGGACCAGAACATCTTCCATATAAGGAAAGGCTGAAAGAGCTTGGGCTTTTCTTCTGGAGAAGACTGAGGGGGAATCTCATCAATGTGTGTAAGTATCTGAAGAGAGGATGTAGAGAGAATGGAGCTGGACTCCTTTCAGTGGTCCCCCCAAGTAATACAACACAACTGAACTCTTTAGAAGCAGCTACATGAAATCTCTCTTGCAGGTATGTCTTCAAACATTTTGGAAATATTCTGCTAATAACTAGATTCCTTTCAGAAGCAGTCTCCTGGTTAATAAAACCAAAGTCAAATACCAAATACACACAAGGACACATCAAAAGCATGGAGAGAACAAGCAAGGTCCCTGAAACAATTGTAATACTGCCACATCCGGCTAGCAGTAAAACTCTTCTAAAGGGCTTCAGTTCTCAATGCCTTAATCATGGGATTTGTCTGGCAGCCTTTCAGAAGTGTTGCTGCAATTACCTTTTTTTCTTGTAAGCTAGGATTAGTTTAATACAAATGCAGGTAAGTTGCCCCATGACCACATGGTATTTGTTTAGGATTTCATCCAGATTTTTGGGAAGAGAAAGACAGTATTATTTAATATTCTCATTTGGATTTAAACCTATAGCTTACCTATATAAAGGACAAAATAGTAGTAAAATGATGACAAAATATCAATATTAGATATGCCTCTGTTATTTAAGAACTCATAAGAATGGAAGGAAAGAATATAAAGAAAGGAAATGAAGAAAAAGAAGAAACAAACACCATGTTTGCCTGCAAAATGTGACATGGGAGTTCAACCAGGTTCTTGTAGGTGGCATGGCAATTACTGAAAATGAAAACTCCATCTTGAAGATGAAGCAAATTCATGCCTCTGATCAAGAATAACTTGAGAACTGGTGAAAGGAACCTGGCACAATTAGGCTGCAGGGACAAGGCAAATTATTAGAAAAAAGAAATCATCCTTTGAAAAACTGAAGCTGAGTCCAAACTAACAAAAAAGAAAAAAAAAAAAAAAAGAGAGAAACCAGTCCATAGGCATAAGATAGCTGTCCAAAAAGTCCATGAAGAAAAGATAAAAAGTGAAAAGTGAATAGGAAATCATCCCTGATGCAGAAGCAGCAAGCCTGTTGGAGTCTGTAAGGCAAACAATTGATAAGGGTATAAAAAGCGCGCTCGGAGTAGATAAGGCCATATCAGAGAGGCTAACCGAGTTCTTGGCATCTGTCTGTGTTGTGGAAGAGGCAGGAGAGAGGCTCCTCTGCTGGAGCTGCTCATTGCAGGGTATGAGCAGGAGGGATCTGCCTGAACTGTAACCAGGCATCAGACACAACTGACAACTGAAACTCGTGCCAAGCTCTAGAGGAACTCTGGGAGACAGCTGAAATACCACATCTGACATGCAACATCTTAAAACGCCTTCATGCCTGAGTTCATAAATATGATACCAATTTTTACAGTATGGGAGGAGATCTGGGGTATCTATAGGCTGGCTTCTCTGGTGCCGATACTGGACAAATCAGCAGAAAATGTAATAAAGCATAGACTCAGTGGCCACATGGCTAAACAGGATTCTGGTGGGGGCCAGCAGAGCTTTTCTGCAGTGGGAGCATACTGGAGTTTTCTGAAGGCATTTATAAGCATGTAGATAAGATGGCTGAAATGATTTACACGGTTTTCCAAAATACTTCTGACAAGATCTTTTGCCAAAAGCTTTTAAGGCAACTAAGCATCCATGAAAGAAGAAAGTCTTTGCTTTGATAAATAGCTGATTTAAAAATAGGAAAGAAAGCAGGACAAAACAGTCATTTCACACAATTGTATTTATTAGATCAACAGGGGTGTCCCATGGGGATTCTGAATGAAACCAGCAATGTTTGGTCTACTCACAGCTGACCAGAAAAGGAGATGGGTGATAAACCATGACTGTTCGCATGACTGATAAAGGCTGATGAAAATGACATTAAGTTATCTAATGCTGAATATTGACTACAGAGATTTCCAGTAGGACCTTTCTTAAAAAAAAAAAAAAAAAGACTAAATAGGTAATGAAAAAGCAGGTGAAATATAATGTGTATGAAGAGAAGTGATGGAAAAAAATGCAATCTTAACTCTACTCACAAAATGATGGTCTCTGAGCTGATCTTGGAATTATGCTAGTTTTATGAAAATGCCAGGTCAGCACTGCGCAGCAGCACAGAAGCAACAGAGAACATCATTATAAATGTGCCCCATATTGAAACCAGAACCAAAGAGGATAAGCAAGAACGATTAGAGATGGGAGACAAGCTCACAGAGAGAACACCTCTCAGCCTTGCTTAGCCCTGCAGCTGCGAAGGCCTCGAGGCTGGGAAAGTACTTGAAAGCCCTGTCACACGCTTGCCCGGGTCTTCCCTTGGCACTCTTTTCTTTCTGGCCACACTGCTGGACAATGGACAAAATGGACACTGGACAAAATGGACCTTGGTGTGATCCAGTAGGAGCTTCTGTTTTGCTTACACTTTGCGTTCTGTGGAATCTCCTAGCAAGAGTCTGAAAATGAGTGCTGCCAGGTTTGTTTGGCCTATCCCTCCCTCATTTCTTACTGCGGGAGCAGAAGGATTTTATTCACCTCTCAACTTCCTCTTCCACGGTCTCGGTGGTAACTGCGTGTACTCTAATGAGTCCTCCAAGCATCTATCCTCCACCAAATGAGGTGCAGGTGGAACCACGTTTTTTGACCTAACCTACAGTCCATCTAGACTGTTGAGAAGCCTTTTTAATGGGAAGGGGCAAAAGGCGCTTGCCGTGTAGGACACGTGGGACCCGTTATATCAGATGGGTGGTGCGAGGACACTGCAGGACGCACCTGGACGAGGGGGGCGGCGAGGCCGCGAGAACCGCCCGCTCCCCGCGAGGGCCGCGCGGCGCCGCCATGGCG
>NW_010589212.1:592220-616168 GCF_000705375.1 Tinamus guttatus | reverse complement strand
CACTGGAAAATACAAATCAGTGTTTTCTTCTCTTTTTTGTGACAGATGATAACAATATACTCATTTGCTAACTATTAGAAACCAAACCAACCACTACAAAACTGCAATGCAGGTGTCTTACTAATAGGATTTGATTCAGTTCTTTAGCAATTAGATGCAGCATCTGCTTCATTCTGGAGAAGAAAAAAAATCTGAAACACTTAAAAGCTCTTCAGCTGTTAGAGATGTATTAGCCTTATATTTTTTCAGATAATCAAGATAAATCTACCTGTGTTCAGAACTGGATCCGTTTTTGGAGAAGAGTGATTTCTCTTTTCATCTCCATGGATATCCAAAGGAATATGACAACTGAAATGTGATTAAATAATTACTTTGGTTTTCATTAACAGTACAGTGATTCTTGTGGAACGAATCAGATTTTTTTTTTTCTGTACTTAAGGAACTAGTAGTTTAGTTCTGGGGAGAACAAGGAATGAGTTGAAGCTCTAAGCTCACATTCCTTACCAGGCAGTCCTAATTCTCTGCTGTAAAGACTTGTAGTATCTGTAGGATAAGATGTGACCTAAATTAGAAAGTTTGCTGCATGTATATATATGTGTATATATGTTTTATATGCCTACCTCCATATATATATATATATATATACATATGTACACGTGTACACATACAAAAAAATGGGAAACAGAAGCAGACTATAGAGGCATTCTCAGTGTGAGACACCATATGTGTATTTCCTGCTCTAATGCTGGACAGATTGGTTGCACTTGCAATTTGTCATGCCTCCTTTTTTTGTGAGTGGATGCTAATGATGCAATTTCCTGGTGGTTAAGGTAACTGGCAGCTTTTCCAGGTATTTCCTGACAAGGGTTTTTTTAATATTTTTCATCATGTCATATTAATTTTTCTTGTCGAAAAGGGCAATAGAATATTTGCAGGAGTGAGGAACACGAACGATGCTAAGCTATCACAGTGCAGCCACACCGAACAGCTGCTGATGCTGAATTCCCTTTTTGCACAGGATTAACTTGCCTAGCGTATTCATACCCTCCCATGCTTAAGGAGGGGCATGCAACTGAGATGTGAGGATGAAGACTGTATTTTGTTTTGTTTTTAAATGCTGAGAAATGCTCTTATTCTCTAAATAATGTTTTTTAGTGTATATGTGAAAAAAGTGCTGTTTCATTGCAGATAGAAGACCAGCCTCTTGTGTACCTACAGCACCCTATATTTTAAGGGATTCAGACCTGGTCATTGTATCCTGGGTACATACCTTCAAATCTTGCTGTCTAGACTGGAATGCTCTCTCCTGCAACTTTCTCTCCCTAAATATAGCTAGTCTCCCTCTGCTTATTGAAGCCTAAATCCCAAAGTTTATAAACTTTGACTCATTATGAAGAAATGAAAATTTTCATCTGAACTTTCTGTGCTCGTTGTAACTATTAGATGGCATAGTGTTGACATTGTCTCTGTTTTGAGATTTGTGAGCATGTTAGCAAGCAATCTGCCTTGAAAGAGACTTGGTTTTGATCAGATGCTTAGGTATGCTTTTTTAAAAATTATTATTTTTTCTCTCCTCTCCACTCAAACTTGGAATATATTATAGTGTTCAAATGCTTGGATAACTTAACATGAGGTGACTTAATGATTGTGGAATATTGTTGTGACTGCCATCCGCTGACCTAAATTTTTTCCCTAAGAAGGATTTTTTTTTTCCTAAAATATCCAGGGAAATAACAGAATGGAGAAAAAAGAAGACAGGGAGGGATAATTACAAACTTTGATGAAATTTGTAACCTAGGAGGTGGGGAGTAAATTAATATCCATCTCATGTTCATCAAGATCAATCAGAGACAAGATTCTCCTTGTTTTTGACAAATGAAGAGCTCTCACGTATGGGCAGTTCTTGTTGCTTCATTTGCAAATTGCTTCCACTCCTTTTTTCTTCTGTGGAATGTACACCAGAGTAAAATCCGTTGCTTTGGTGTGGTTAGTAAGCTATATTAGAGATCACTCAATAAAATTGTTTGTATGTGAGACCAAAGCAGTGGTAAGATTAAGAAAGCAAGCTCCTGTCTCTTTTTTTTTTTTAAAAGTACGCCATCATGCGATGAATGGTATACTGTTAAGCTGAAATTTTAAGTTTCTTTATAAAGTCTTGCTAACCTGACTAATACTTAATTCTGCTGCTAAAAGTTGGAAGAAAGCATGAATAATTATCCTAAAGGAAACTAAAAATAGATTTTAAAATTGAATAGTATATACTAAATATCTATATAAACACTGCTTAATGTTTTTCTGTCAAAAACTGTATTGGATTGCAAGACACTGAAATATGAGCTGAAGGCAGAGGCTTGTAGCTGACTGATTCGTCAGTTGACAAGTTAATTGTAACTGTAAATTTTTCTTCTGTGTCTCGAACTGTTCCAGTGTAACCAAAGCACTTGGCTTAAGATAAGTGTTCTGTGCTTGTTGCAATCTCTTCTGAAATCTCTGGAAGTGGAAGCCAAAGGCGTTTGCTGCCACTTTTTAAATAAGTGATTGTAGAGAAAGTAATAACAGCCAGAGCACGTAAGTTTTGCTCTCTTGGCTGTAAACGTGAACCACTGGTAAATAATCTCAGTCAAAGAACATCTTTTTCAAGTCGTTTGTTTCATTCAAGTAATCAAACCACTTCTGCTTGCTATTGAATAGGTTAGAAGACTTTTCTTACGTTATGAGTGCAAAGCTATCGGAACCAGAGTGTGTAGTAGCAACTTTTTGTATTAACTTAAAATGAGGAGAAATACACTGCAGTGGATAGGCAAGGGGATTAATAACTTTGAGGAGGAAGCTTGCTATAGCTCATTCCTGGCTTATAACTTAACAAGGATGTACATGTCTGAACCATTCATTGACTGCTATGTATAAATGCATAAGCAGGGACACTTGTAGCATTTGGCACAGGGGGGCATCCAGGCAAATTGAGAAGATCTCCAGAGAAGGAGACTCCACAGCCTCTCCAGTCCCTTAATCATCTTTGTGTGTCTCCGCTGGACCCTCTCTAGAAGCTCCATGTCCCTCTTGTAGTGGGGAGCTCAGAACTGCACACAGTACTCCAGGTGCGGCCTCACCAGAGCTGAGCAGAGGGGCAGGTTCCCCTCCCTCAACCTGCTGCCAACGCACCTCCTCATGCAAGCCAGGATCCCAATGGTCTTCTTGTCCACGAGGGCACATTGCTGACTCACGGTTAACTTGTTGTCAAGCAGGGCTCCCAAATTCCTCTCTGCGGAGCTGCTTTCCAGCAGGCCAACCCCTAATCTGTCCTGGTGCCTGGGGTTATTCCTCCCCAGGTGCAGGACCCTGCACTTGTCCTTGTTGAACCTCATGAGGTTCCTCTCTGCCCAACTCTCCATCCTGTCATCAGGATGGCAGCGCAGCCCTCGGGAGTGTCGGCCACTCCTCCCAGTCTGGCGTCATCTGCAAACTTGCCCAGGGTGCGCTCTGTGCCCTCGTCCAAGTCACTGATGAATAAGTTGAACAGCCCTGGGCCCAGTACTGACCCTTGTGGGACACCACTAGCCACAGGCCTCCAACCAAACTCGGCCCCATTTATCACCATCCTCTGAGCTCTGCCATCCAGCCAGTCCTCCATCCACCCCAGTGTCCACTCATTTAAGCCACACTTCCTGACCTTCCTCATGAGGATGTTATGGGAAAGTGTGTCGAAAGCGTTGTTGAAGTGAAGGTAGACAACATCCATGGCTCTCCCACCGTCCATCCATCCAATCTTCCCTTTGTAGAAGGCTATCACGTTGGTCAGACACGACTTCCCCCTGATGAATCCATGCTCACTACTCCTGATCACCTTCTTTTCCTTCACATGCCTAGAGATGGTCTCTAGGATGAGCGGCTCCATCACCTTTGCAGGGACGGGGGTGAGGCTGCCCGGGCTCTTGAGTGCATCCCATCCGGGCCCATAGATTTGGGCATTTGCAGTTTGCCTAAATAATCCCTAACCTAATCCTCCTCGACCAGCAGGAAGTTCTCCTTTCTCCTGGTTCTGTCTTTTGTCTCCAGGCTCTGTAGTTTATGGGGACTGGCCTCAGCAGTAAAGACAGGCATTTAGTAACTCTGTCTTCTCTGCATCCTCTGCCACCAGGGCACCCTCCCCATTCAGCAGCAGGCCCAGGTTTTCCCTAGCCTTCCTCTTGCTGCTGATGTATTTATAGAAACCCTTCCTGTTGCCCCTGACATCTCTCTCTAACTGTAGTTCCAAACGGGCCTTGGCATTCCTCGTTGCATCCCTGCATTCTCTGACAACATTCCTGTATTCTTCCCATGGCCTGGTCCTTCTTCCACATTACATACGTGCTCTTTTTCTCATTAAGTTTACCCAAGACCTCCTTGCTCATCCACGCAGGCCTCATGCCCGCCTTGCTTGACCTCTTTTTTAAAGGAATGCACCAATCCTCAGCTTGGAGAAAGTGGTACTTGAATAGTTTCTTTCCTTATAGGACTCTTGCCCAGGGGATTCCTCCAAGGAGCTCCCTGAAGAGGTCAAAGTTAGTTTTCTTAAAGTCCAGGGTTGCAATCCTATTTCTTGTCCAGCTTCCTCCTCACAGGATTGTGAATTCCTTCATCTCGTGGTCACTGCAGCCAAGACTGCCCCCAACCTTCCTGTTTCCCGCTAGACCATTTCTGTTTGTTAGTATCAGGTCTAGCAGCGCCCCTCCCCCTGTTGGCTCATCAACCACCTGCCTCAAGAAGTTATCTGGAATGTTCGGCAAGAACCTCCTGGACTACCTGTTTCTAGCTGTGTGATTATCCCAGCAGACATCAGGGTGGTTGAAATCCCCCATAAGGACCAGGGCCTGGGATCGTGAAGCTTCTTGCAGCTGCTTGTAGAAGGCCTCATCCACTTCTTCTCCCTGGTCGGGAGGTCTGTAGTAAACTCCCACGACTGTGTCACCCCTATTGTCCTGTCCCTTAATCCTCACCCACAGTCTCTTGACCTGCACTTCGTCCTCCCCTAGGCAGAGCATGCAGTCCAGTTGCAACTCTGCCACCTCACTTTCCTGGCCTGTCCTTCCTGAAAAGCCAAAAGCCATCCATGGCCACGTTCCAGTCATGAGAGCTGTCCCACCACGTCTCAGTAATTGCGACGAGATCATGGCCTTGCAATTGCACACGCATCTCCAGTTCGCCTTGTATATCCCCCATGCTGCGTGCATTTACATAGAGGCATTTGAGTTGGGCACGCAGTGTGCCTCTGTTTCTAGCTGGGGCAGCTGGAACTTGACCGTGTGGGCCTTCAGAAGTTTTCTTATTTTCCCATTTAGCCTGTTCAGGCTTAGGGCACCCTACACAGGCTGTGGAGTTAGGCGACTGTGAGTGGCATGGCGGGCCATCACCTACCCCATAACCTGCTTTCGCAATGATACCTCCCTCCCCCCTCGAATCTAGTTCTTAATGGTTTCAACTTGTGTATTTAAACTCTAAATAAACATGTTTATGCTAATGCATTCTCCTCGGAAGAGGAGTGGTGAGGAAGAACTAGAAACCTCATGCAGTATTTAGAGGTGCACGCATAGTGCCATTTTCTTTCATGGTTTATGCATTCTGGGGTGATTGACTGGTTTTTATTTTGTGTTTCTTTCCTATTAAAGAACTATTTCCGTTGTTCTGACACAACTTAAGGAACAAGATTATAGGTGTATGGAAATTCTTTATGGTGGTTCAGAGAAGACCTCTTTCAAGAGTAGTGAGAGATGTTGGCAGGGTAAGGTTTTTCCTTGTGATTGCTTCTACAGGTATTGAGTTTCTTACTGTTAATTTCTACTCACTCTGTCTTGTGAGAACCTTCAGTGAGTTTTTTTTTACATCATTAGGCCTATTCCTTTTGTTTCTTTATTTGATCAGTTTGGATGTAATGAACTTCATTGTGTGAGAGTGATTATAATTCATATTTCTGCTGCTTGAAAGAACTGTGAATGGTTTCAAGTTGGGTGAAAAGCTGTGTTATGTCTTTGTTTTTGTTAACCATCATGAATGGTCCTGTTTTCTCTGATGTAGGTAGCTTGTAGGTAGCTTTATTTTGATGGCTTCTTACTGCAGGAAACTTGTGGGCTGCTTATGTTCTTGCCATCTTCTGGCTTGCTGGTCAGTAAGGAATACAAAGTGATCTGTCTGTTCCTTTACTGTCCATCTTCTTTCAAAGTTGCTATATATTAAAAAATTTTGAATCTGGTGCTATTTCAAGTTTTGTTTTCTTTTTTTTTTTTTGGACTTCCATGTTGTTTTTGGAAGTTCATTGTTAGAATATTTGATAAATTGCTTGTTTGCGTTTCCTACAATACTACTTTTATTGTAGGCCCGATAATTTCCCGTAAAAAATAAAGGCAAATATGTTAGAACTGGTTGAAGTATATTTCAAAATTAGTGTTTAAAAACTAATCACTGTGATTTGTTGTTGGGTCTCCTGAGGAAAGACAGCTGAATCCTGTGTGAGCCATTTTGAGCAGTAGTAAGTCAAAGCGAATAGAAACGAATTGGTGTCACTGGATCAATTGAAAAACTGCTGAGAGCTGTGTTTCCTTTCCTATCATTAGATACTAAAATACTTTGTATTCTTAGATAATCAGAGTTAAAGCTTTGTCTAATAAAAAGTTCATGCATGTAAGTTTTGGGCTGTGATGCAAATGCATGGCTCTTTCTGGCTACTTATTTTTTGCAAGTTGCTTTTTGAAAGGGTGACAGCTGATGTGTGCTTCAGTGCAAACCGAGGTTATATCCAGATAACTAAGAAACTGTTGATCAAACATTGCTCCGTTTTTGAGAGAAAAGACCAGGATCCTTTCATATTTAGTTTTTCTTTCTTGAACTCAAGAAGTCAGTGAAAACTGAAACACAAGATACACTTCTTCAGACTTTCTCTATTGTAGGAATAATTACTGATTAAGGGAAAATATATCTTCTCTACTGTAAAAAATCTAAAGATAGATAATCTGTCTTCCTGAGACTTGAATAACATCTTAATTCGTAGGAGAAATTGATTTAACGTTAGTACCGACTTAGTCCAGCAGACTGGCCTTAACCATTCTAAAGAAAATGACATTAAATATTTCATCCCAAAGCTCTAGCAGATCCTAGGATATTATTTTCATATGTATTTGTTAACATAATAGGAAGCTACTGTGGAGTAGAAGACTTGAGGCCGTACATTTTTGCATAACTTGTAGTTTCTATCATCCTTTTTATACTCTAGTTTTAATAGGTGGACCAGGATGATTTTGGAAGATTAGCAAACAAATCAGTGTAGTCTGTTAGGTACATAATAGAACAATGGATCTTATTTTTAGTAGCCTCTCTGGACAGGAGCATGCTTAAAATCACTCCACAGAGATTTATAAACTTAAAAAAAGGAACATAGCAACTTTTGTTTTTATTTTCTTTGATCACTGCTTAAATAAAAACATCAAAACATGTAGCCATTTTTTTCAAAGGTTCTTAAGTACTAACCGTGAGTCTGCCCTCCTGCATGGTGAAGGCAAATGTTACCATGCTGCAAATGCAGTATTTAATGCACCAGATGTATTAGAGATACTGTTTAGTGTCATCTCATCAAAATGTGGCTGGTTTGGTATATGTTTTCTAGTATAGAATTGTATTGCCCATAAAGAACTGTTAACAAAGTAGTTACTGTTCTGGCACCACAGTGAAGGGCCTAGGTCAGCCGGGTTATTTTATGCATACAGTGGATCTGGCTATTTTTATAATTTTAGCAGCTTGAAGGGAAAAAAAAATATGGGATGGGGATGGAAGGAAGCATCGAAAAGGTCATTCCAGGGAATGCAAAGTGGAGGGTTTTGGGAGAAGACTTATGGTTTCTTTAGCAATACTGGAAATTGACATTTACCTCTGAGGAATTTTTGTGGTTATGTAGTTAGATCTTACCAGTGTAGTGCATGTCCTTCTACATGGATGTTACTAATATGCGTTTAAATTCTGTACTTCAGACTTGGCCTCATATTACAGTTTAAAATCTTGTGTCCTG
Source organism: Tinamus guttatus (assembly GCF_000705375.1). The sequence goes on along the minus strand of NW_010589212.1, from coordinate 608,136 downwards.
TGCCCTCAACAGAAATAGGTGCTTAAGACTGGTTACATGCCAGGTAGCCAACAGTGTTTATATGCAACTCTGGGTCAATACTATAGAGGTTTCCTGTGTCTGTTATTTCATGAGGGGTTTAACAACGTTTAGTAGAAATACGGGCTTGGTAATCATACTGATGCCTGCTTCGAAGGAGAGTAGTGACCTTTGTTCTTTTGCAATAGCCATGGAGCTTTTCACAGTTTTTCTAAAGCTATTTTTTTTAAACCAGGTAGTTTTCTAAAAAAAAATAAAACTACTTTATTAAAGCTATTTTTCTAAAATTTATCTAAAGCTAGAAGCCTGGGCTTTGCCTAAGGAAAAAGAAGTTCTTTGGTAAAAGTTTAGCACTTTCCTACCAGAAATATTAAAGGCTTTAATTAATTCAAAAAAAAAAGAGTTTATGCGTGTGGAAGAGCCTTTACTGTGTGGTATTTGTAGGCAGTGGCCACTGGAGTGGCAGAAAAGGAAAAGACAAATGCACTAGTCCGTGTGGTTCTTTGGCTTTCACATCTTTCATGAGTGTGATGGAATCCTGAAGGGATTAGCCAGAGAAGTTACTGCACACGTCCAAGTCAAGCAGACTGAGGAAAGCAAATAGTATTCAAGTATAGCCTTTTGCCTAAAATATGCCGCAAAAGTTATGCTAGGATAAAAATGTATAAATTTGAACTATTCTGTTAAAAAAAAGTAGGGAAAAAAAAGTCATATAACTCAAGTACTGTAGGAGCATTTAACAGCCATTAAATTTTTAGTGGATGTCATGTCCTTTACTCGAACCTTTCATGTTGTTATATTTGAAGAGAAACAAGAGCAAGTGAGTCCATACAAGTTCATTTTGGTACTACCTCATATAATTCAACAAAGTCCTAGTATGTTGCATCTAAAATGGAAGCTAAATCACCACAAATAGGCGTGCTGCATAATTTGCACAAATATTAAGTGTTTCAGAGCTCTCAGTAAAGGTAAACAGCAGTTCTTCCTTGAGAAACTTGCAGACAGCAATATCTTGCAAACTGCATATGAAAAATATCTTCTGGCTAAAAGCCTTCTAATAAATGGAGAGGCTATTCATAATTGGCACAAATAACTTATTGTTGTACTTGTGAACCCATATTGGAGATGAAATAATAGCTTATCTATACTTCTGACTGCTCTGTGTTATAGCAATGGAAATTTCTGTGTAGGAGAATGTAACTTTTGGGCCTAAGTCCCTATTCATTGTGCAGTGGAACCCTCAACACGTGAATGTCACTTTTCTTAAGCAATACAAGTGAATACTGAAACTTTCTGTTGTCTTTTTTTTTTTTTAATAATGTTTTTTTAGGTAAACGGCTGTACCAGTAAGAGTGTTTCTGATCAGAAATGCTAGAGCCTTCACTCTTCTCTCATATCCTTCCCCTCCCCATACTATGTGATATCTTAGTGTTATTTGGACTTGCTGTTTACAAAGATCTTACAGTACATGCATTGCTGTTCTAGAGTAGTGCCTGTGAGATATGAAGATCTAATTGTATGTGTATTGCCATTTTAAAGTAGTGCTGTTGAGGTTTATTTTCTGTTCAGTGTGTGACTTGAGTAAAAGCATTGTGTTTCCTCATGAGCATAAGCATGAAAAATAGTAGTTCTGCCCTATTTACAGCTGAGATCACAGTGGTGCTTTATTAGTTTGTCATGAAAGGGCAAAACTTGGAGCCTTGCTCAGTGGAATTCTTTTATGCCCACACTTTGTAATATCTCTGTTCTCACTGGCGTTTTATTGGGCACCCACTAGCACTGAAAAACTGTAGTATCCTTTTTAGCTATTAAGTTTTGCATGTACTTGAAAATACTTTTGTAATAAATATTAAATAGTGTAGAGAGACAGGTCCTACAAAGTAAAACTCTTTTGTGTTCATAGCATGCATAACTTGGAACTGATGTGGTAACTGATAACTCAGAGGATTGGTAATGATGCATTATTAACCTCATAGAATAGGACAGGCTGAACTGCAGACTTGGTTGAGAGTCTTATTAAAATCATTGGTTGTATAAGTGTGCAGATTCTATCTATATTCAACCAGTCATATGTACCCTGAGGTATATAACTATTACACTACATTCTACCTTTTCTAGCACCTGAATGTGCAGTAAATTAAAAATTTTAGCTTTTTCTTAAAGAAAGTGTTGTGACTAAGTATTACAGCACCTAACTGCTTTAGGTCACATATAACATTTCAACACTGCAGAACATTAACATACAGATTTCTCCAGCCTTTGCCTTCTACTCCTCTAACCAGTCTTTTCAAAGAACAGTTTTATTGTTTCTTATTAGAAACATGATATTGTCTTTTGTAACACCAAAAGATATTATCTAATGTTGGCACTGTCTTGGCCAAAGTATTAAAATCTGCTTAGATAGTATAAACAGGGCTGCCTTCATCCCAGATTTTGAAATTAAATTGGTTGCAAGCATAGTGTGCTGCTTTTGCGTAGTAACACAGATGGATTTTGCATAAAAGAATAATATTGCACATTTTACACAATTGTATGCTTGGTTGGAGATTTTGTTGTCACTTTTGAAAATATGTTTATTAAAAAAGCTTTAGGATGTCATTTGTGTCTGGGCCATGTGTGAGAATATTCAACGTGATCTTGGGATTCAGGCTGCTGTAGCTGCTTAATTTAGCAATGTAGAGTGCAATGAGAAAGTAAAATTTAGCATGGAAAGTGTACAGAGAGTTGATATTGTAGACGTTGACAAATTTTCATGGCCCATGTTAAATTTTCCCATGATAGTGCAGGATAGTATAGAAATAGAAGTGCGCTATGTCAAATAGGGAGTTCCCTGCTTTTGTTTTTCAGTTGGTTCTGCCTCATTAGGAGACTTGCTAGAGCCTCAATAAAAGTATAAAAGACTCTTCTATGTAGGGTTCAGAGATAGCACAACTAGGCTTTTGTAGTCAGAGTTGTTGCGTCTAGATTTTCTTTTTCTTTCCTGCAAATAAATTAATTTGACTTTCTGTGGAAATTGGAAATGTCTCTGTAGCAGTAAGTGCAATCTGCTAGCCTACCAGCTCTATTTGCTGATGCTAGGGTAAGCTCAAGAGGATTCTTCAATGAACAATGCAAACAGATGAGTTGGTGGCAATGAGAGTATCAGGCTCTTCTGTTCCCACAGCTGTAGGGGAGTGTCTTGCTACCTTGTGTTACCTTCAAAAGATTTTCTGCATATGAAAAGTCAAGTATCAAATAAACATTCTTCATTTTAAAAGGACCTGAGTTACAGATTTATGTCTGTAGATTAGATTAAGATTAGATTAAGATTAGATCCCTTATCTTAATTTGTCGCATGCACAAATATCCTCACTCTATTTTTGGAGGAGGGTGATGGCAAAAGTGACAGAAACTTCTGTTAAATGTTGGATACAGAGGTACCCGATGAGGAAATCTATCAAACAAAGCGATAATCAAGGCATTAAAATGTGAGAGTTCTGCTTAATAAATCTATCTCCCTGCATTTGAGGGAAAGCCCTCTGAAAGAAAGGGTAATCAAGGATACCGGAGCGATATGTAGACTCATTCTTTCCTATCATGAGTGACAGAGTTGGGCAAGAAACCTGAGTAGGATTGCCATCTCTTCAGTTCTGGTTTAGTCGGCAGGTGAATGTAGCTGTATGCATTATAGAAAAATTGGTTAATTAATAATCTCCTTTCTCACACGGAGATGCAGGAGTTAATTCCTTGAAAATATCCTAAATGTAGCTGCTCCTCAGTTTGTCTCTTGGTCCTCACAGTTTTTTACTCTACATAGCTCGTGTGCCACTTCTAACTTGATTGGTTTCAAATTTGGATGTTTGGATATGATCAATCAACAGATATTACTTGGATCAAAGGCTATGCAGAACTCCAAAAAGTTACGGCCATTAGTTCCCTCCTACCAGAAAAGCTGCAGTTCAGTGATTGGGTAGCATTCCCCTTCCATCAGGGACAAGGCTATCTACCATTTAAGAAAGCTACCTACTGAAGATAGACTGATCTTTAAACCCATGGTGATACTGCCTAATGGTGGAAAGCTCATGTCACACGGGATCTCTAGAGATCTGGCAGGTATATTTGTTTTTCAGAATTGCATATTGAAGAATACAGGCTAGAAGCACTGAAATGAATCTGTGCTAAATACCCTTGGATTTTGTTGACCTGGTCTTTAATCAGGTTGTAGGTTTACTTAAGATTGTGAGGGGAATATGGATAGCACCCTCCATAAGTGTGAGTTCCGTAAGATTTCCTCGGGATTCTGTGCTGTTGTTGTATATTTTCTATTAGTGTATCATGTGAAGGAGGGGAAAGTTTAAAACAAACAAACAAACAAAACACTAAACTCCTGACTCTATGTCAGGAAACACTGTTCTCAGCATGAGACGTATTTCTTCAGTGTTAATTGGATCTAATATATTTTGACTAATTTACCCAACAGGCATTTGGCCCTTTACCTTGTTGGGATTCAGCCTTTAATTGCCTAAGTGTTTCTTAAGACCCTGGGGATGCAAGCTGCATCACAAATATGGTTTGAACTGATTTATTGAAAAGTATTTTCTGAATGATGTTTGGGGGTCTCTTCAGGTGTATTCATTCTTCCTATTTTTTGTCTTGGATAACTACCATACAGTGAGTGTTTCTTGCAGACTTTTATGTAGTAAGTGCCGGAAATACTCGACCAATTTAGTTTAAATATTTAAAGGTTTGTTTGGCTTGACAAAACAAAACTACTTCTTGAAAAAGAAGCATGCAACTTCTTTTTATTTTATTTTTTTAAACGCATGTCAGTTAAGACTTCTGCATTGAAAGGCTGACAGTTGATTTGTAAGGGAATGCTACAGGTTGTTCTTTGCACATATGACTGATGTTTTCTGTAGGTCATCCTCCTCTTCTAAATGAAGAAGAACAGAACATTTTGAAAGGGACTTTGTCCCTCCTCCTGCCTCTCAACTTCCTTTCTGGCATTATCATTTTACAATAGATAGATAGTAGAACGTTCTACAGGGAAGTGAATAATTTATTTCCAGGAAAAAAAAAAGGAAAGATCAAATGACAGCCAAGTTTGGACTGCAGGAAGTGCTGTAGCTGAGACCAATAATTTGTGGTAGAACAGTGTACGCTTTCAGATTAAGAAGTAAAATTATGCTGTAAGAGTCGCTGAAAATGAAATTTTGTAGCTCTTATAGAAAGAGACCAGATGTTTGTTTCTTAGGAGAGATTCTTTCACATATTTGTTGCTCTGCTGTCCATTTGAATTTAACAGAATGTGTATTTTGTCCTTGTATGTATGGGTATGTTTCATGAAAACCATGAATAGTGCCTTCATGCAAGGAACATAGGAGAAAGCCTTGGTGACCTCTGCCATTCTTTTACTTGTTTTCTCTGCAAGCAAATAAAAAATAACAGTGTTTCTTTTTCCTAGGAGCCATTTGAAGATGGCTTTGCAAATGGAGAGGAAGGAACGCCAGCTGGGGAAGCGGTTGCTGCTTACACGCCAGATAGCAAAGGGGTAGTGAAGTTTGGCTGGATTAAAGGTGTACTGGTAAGCTGATATATTGTACTCTCTTGTCTTCAAGAAATGTCATCTTTTTAGTGTCCTTAATTTTGGGGGAAGACTGAATTAACTCTATATACAGAAAATACCACATGTATGAAATATATAAAAAATGTCACCGCACAGCCTTAGTAAGGGTCCCTTCTATCCTTGTGTGGAAATTTGAGAAAAATTATTCAAGGCTTCAAGTTCTAAAGGACTCACGATGTCTTAGCTCAGATTTTAGAGTTTTGAAAAAAAAAAATAAAAAGGCGGGGGGAAAGAAATACTTTTTTACTGCACAAGAAACCTAAATGTCAGAGGCTTGTGTACATGTAGAGAATACACTTTCATGTGTTCACTTTAGATCTGGAAATTTTTGTACTGAAGTGATAGAAAACTTGGTTTTAGACAAGCAAAGTTTACTGTGAGGAGAGTATCTGTATGTGGCAAAATCTGCCTTGGACTAACTACTCAAGTCTTGTTGAACGTCTTTTAAACAAAAAAAAAAAGTTGATCTTAAGCTGTGGAATCTAACACTGAATGCTAATATAGCCATAGTCGTTAAAATTCTGGGATTCTGTGACCATTTGGAGCAATGAAAATTTATAAGAGTGATACAATGGATTTCATTGTAAGTATACATTAATTTTATCTTTGGTATTTTGGCAAAAAGAAATGATAAATACTGTTGAAACCTATAGGATGTTATGGTGGAGGCTGCAAATGCGATACTTGGTTATCAACTGCTTTTAGCATCTGCTTGATTGTAATTATCTGGAAGACAATTTTTTCCTTTCAGTAGTTTTGAAACTTGCAACTAGTATTTCCTAGTATACTTAAATTGCCCAGGTGAGTATTTCCTGTTTGGTATTTGTTTGCTTTTTTGGGAAGATAATATTTGCTGTTATTGCTTTAGAAAAAGAGAGTAATAGAAAGAGATGTAGTGAAGGACCTGAAACGGGGGACTGTTCAGTATGAATTCTGAATCCCTAAGGTGGAGGCCCAAATGATTTATTATTTTTGTTGAGAAATACTACGAGTGTCGTTTGAGTGCTGTAACTTTCTTGGTCAGGGTAGCTATTTTTTACTCATATTTATGTTCCCTTTTATTTTCTTAAGTCTGGGACCTCAACTTGTTTGTTTAATGAGTCTGTTCTTGTGAAACAATTTGAGAATTAGCGGGAAAAGATGGCATGATAATTCAGAAAATACTGAAATCTGAAATGAAATTAATTGAAATGGCTGCAGGTGTGAAACTAATGTATGTTTTATTTTAGGTACGATGTATGTTAAATATTTGGGGTGTGATGCTCTTCATCAGACTATCATGGATTGTAGGGCAGGCTGGGATAGGTATGTGTATTAAAACTATATTTCTTTTACTTTAGTGACTTTTAAATAGTCCAAAAGAAGTGCTGACTTTGAACTTGAGACGGGGGTAAAAAGTGACCTTTATGTTGTCAGTATTTCAGCTTTATGAAAACTTCAACCAGTGTGAATTATCTACACATTGTCATTTAGCTACAAGGTGTATATCATTTAAAACTGCTGTGGGTCAGTCTTCGGTAGAGTTCAACTCCTTTAGCTCTCCATTTACTAAAATCTGCATATAGACAGTGTATATATAATTTTCTGCAAAGGCAGTGAACTGTAAAAGAAATCTCATCTAGCATGCAGCTTTTACCCTGCTCATTAGAGACAGAGTTATGCAGTCTGTTTTGTTAGTATCCAGGATCATTTTTTTACTCCCCTTTAGTACAGTAGCCTTTCAGTTCAGTGTGCAGGGCTGCATACAGCAAAAGTATGTCAGAGTTGCCAGAATAATACTTTAAAAAGATTTGTATATTTTAATACTGCTGAATGTGTGATTCTTTTTTTTTCTCTTTTTCTTTTTTTCCCCCTCTTCTGAAAGGTCTGTCTGTCCTAGTTATTGCAATGGCCACTGTTGTGACAACTATAACAGGACTCTCTACTTCAGCAATAGCTACAAATGGGTTTGTAAGAGGAGGTAAAGCTGCTATTACAAATGTTTCATAGTCTTTTGTCATTTTTCTGAAGTGCATACTTTAAAGAATAGAGCTTCTATTTTTTTTTCCCTGTGTCTTCTAGCATGGGCAAGATGAGTGACAGTATAGATTGAGTAGAGGAGAGCTGATTTTCTGAGGAACAGTTTTCCTAATTTTCTTTAAGTAATCATAATATAAATGAAAAGCTAGCAATTAGCAAAGAGTCTGCCAATTTGATTTGGTTAGTAGCTTGCTTTGTTTTTTTTTTGGTGGGAGAATCATTATCAATTTTTCATTTTTGGAACAAAAGTATTTTCAGAAAGACCTGTCTAGGAGCGAATAGGGACTTAATATTCTCCAGCATCTACACTGATTAGGGGGTTGTGCTTGCTTGTATGTGTACCTGCTCTGAAAAAGAACTTAATTAGAAAGAAACACATTTTATAATAGCATGAATTGGACTTTATATGAGAATATAAAGAGGCATTTCTTGTTCTGTCATGACAGTGTATTTATATGTATTTACGAAGTAAATCTGTTCCAGAGACTGTCTTCAGTGCCTAATTATTTTCAAGTTTCCTGAGGATAATGATTTTTGTGATTTACATACTTTGTCAGCAATTCCATATCTATTGAATAATTCTGTAAGTGGCCAGTGTTTAAGATGCTGAGATTGCTTCATGATCCCGTAAAATGGTTGCCAGTAGAATCTGTGACAGAATTAAAATATAAGCAATTATGTACATCCAATACATGTCTAAACCAGTTGATTAGGAGTGAAGAAAAAACCCTGTCAATAGAGTGAACAAACTCGACAGGAAAGGTCAGCTGTGAGCCTTAGTTTTATGTCAAGAGATATTTTCTTCTTTAAATATATGTTTGTGAAAAATCTTTAGTGTCTGTTTTTAAACAGCCCATTAAGAATATCATGATACAAAACTTGTGATTTTCCTGTATTTAATAGATGCATATTTTTGAATTACTTTTATACTGTATTGAAAGCTTCGAGGTGTCTAATGACAAGAATTAGGGAATAATTTCACAACTGTTGCTATGAATTGTTCTGTGCCTTTTTTTTTTAAGTATTGATAATTGTTTGTGTTGTTTTAATGTTGCATTGGTACAAAGTATGGCAAAATTGGGTACCTGCAAGCTTTCCATAGTAATTGTAATGCTGTGGAGTTAAGTATTTCATGTTGCATTTTCTTTTAACCTGTCAATTGGTTATCTCAAAATGTGAAACTGTAGGAATTTCCTGACTGCACAGATCTCAGCCTGACATTGGAATGTGCCTTTTGAACCCTTCCCTTAAGCTTTAGATATATAGTTTTCTGTTTGTCAAATGTTGTGTTTGTACCTTGTTGTGACTGTACATTTTTCAAGCTGAAAACATTTGAAGAATCAGTTCTGAAAGAGCTGTCATGTGATCATTTTGACAGTCTCATTGTAGTACAGAAAATTCCCTTGGCAATGGAACTTTAAGAAACAAGTCATATAGGTTTGTGGCCCAAGGAGGTTTATTCTGGTATTTTTTGCTAATTTATTGAATTACACCTAATTAAAATGTGTTTCAGTAAAATTATGCATAAACGCTTCGAATAGTTTGAATAGGAGCCCCAGTAATACTCTTTTCTATACATTATATCTTGTTTTTTTTTTAACCTTGAAAGTGGTTGTATAACTGAATTATATGATGTGGTGACCTAGGACATAAATTTCCATTATGTCTTTTCTTAGGAACCTGAAATACTTTAATGCCCTTTATTGTACATCCCCAAAGATGGAAGCATAAGTAGGGCCATATGTTTGTAAACTTAAAGTGTGTTGATTCCTGTCTAGTCCTGATCTATTCTTTTAGTCTTAAATAGGGTCTTCTCTCTCTTTCCTTATTTCTTCCTTTTAGGAGGAGCATACTATTTAATTTCCAGAAGTTTGGGACCGGAATTTGGTGGTGCCATAGGCCTCATTTTTGCATTTGCCAATGCTGTTGCAGTAGCAATGTATGTTGTTGGTTTTGCAGAGACAGTTGTGGAGCTTCTCAAGGTAACTGGATTGGTTACTATTACCCATATTGCGTATAGATTGAGGTTTTGAGAACTGAGATTGAGTTACTGAGAGCTGAGGTTATTGAGGACTAATTTCCCTGCCCTGATGGCAGTTTAAAAACATGGAATGAGGTACAAGATTACAATATCAATAAACTATTGCTGCAATTATTTTTTATTTTTTGTTTTTTTTAAATAAAGCAGGTTATCATTGATATCAGACCGGAGCTTCCCTCTCTGAAAGGATCATCTTTAGTAACATCCTAGATGGCAGTTGAAGTAGAGAGCTGAATGATAGACACGTGGTGTGAGATCATGAGGCATTAAATTGAATTGTTATCAGTGAACATTTTTCTTTCTAAGTGATAACAGCCTACATTAAGCTCTTCTTTAAAGAAGTTCTGCTTACTAGGAATAATTCCTTAAGATAAACAAAGTTAAGTGGTATTTGCATTTTCGACATTGAGAAGAACCAATTAATCTCTTTCTAGATGAGAAGAATTTTGGAATGCATTAGGAGAAGTAAGGGTAAGAGGGAAGATCAAGTAAAATCTATTCATGTGTAAGATGGTAGCTGTTGCTTTGCTGGTTAATTTAATTCTGTAGCTGCTGAAGACAGGCTGTTCTGTTCGGGGTTGAGCTATGAAGCAAAATGTTTATTTCCATTTTGGATGATTCAGTGAGCTTTTAAAACAAGGCAAAAAGTTTTGATTTGTCCCCAGATAGGGGATATAAAATAAGCAAATTTGTCTTACAGAGGTTAAAAATTTTAGGTGGTAATAGAATTCTGTTTTGCATGAGGAGAGATAAGCATTTGTATATATGTATGGCTTTCTCTGCTTTTTCCTAGGAAAATGGAGCACTGATGATTGATGAAATGAATGACATCAGAATCATTGGTGCCATCACAGTAGTTATACTGCTGGGTATTTCCGTTGCAGGAATGGAATGGGAAGCAAAAGTAAGAAGTATTAATGTTGTTATTTTATTAGGGTTTATTATTTTATTATTGCTAATATTTTAAATATATTTTTATTTAGTGTGTTTAGAATTAGGGTTTTTTGGAGAAAGGTGTGTGGAAGATAAATTCATTCCTTGGATCTGTCATAAAACAGGAAAGGACCTCCAGAAAAATAATCTACAGAAATTAACTTTGGCATCTACTGTTAAATTAAATAATACCCTTCTATAAAAAAAAAAAAAAAAAAAAAGTTAACTTTCTCCAGTAATCCTTCACTGTCTGTTATTCCCGTTTGCAGTGGTTTTTGTACACATAAAAGTTCAAATGGCACTGTGCTGCTTAATCTCAATCATTTAGTTTTTATTCGTTGAAGGAATTATTTGCTAGGTCACTACTAATCTGGCCACGATGATTTAGAATCTCTAAAAATATCTTGCTTTTGGCATGTGGCATTAAGCGCTCTCCAGTAATAACTTGCACAGAAATATCCCCATTGTCCTAACATGTCTCTGTCAAACCTGGGCTATGATATCACAGCCTCCTTATCACCTCCTCCTCATTAGGAAATAGGTAATTTTTTTAAATCTTGCTTGATGCAATCACCGAGGCTGGTTTGCTGGTTTTCTGCAACATGTAAGAATACAGATAAGAGCTACAGTAAACACCTGAACCTGTCCAGCAAGCATTTCATGTGGGTTAACAGGCAGCTTAGGTTAGCAAAACACTTGACACTTTTTTTTCTTGATAATAATTGTCTATACAATGTGCACCTGTACCTTTTCCGTGACTTATATAATGCCTTGGAAAATGGGGTATGGGGACTCTACTACTCCTTTGAAGTAGGTTGAATTTCCAAGAAGTCTGAGTTTCCAGGAAAGGATACTTCAAAAATGACTTTGCAGAGTTCCTGTTCTTTTACACTCAACTGTGTTGAAGTCTTAGGAGCTCGTTCTTTTTCTATGCCTGAGACTTTGCAATATAAGAAAATACTGTGGGAGTATTTTCACGCAGAAGCTTAGGATCACTGCTGAATAAATCTAGCTGTGCCAGTTGCTCTTCATGTTGAGTCCCTTTGAGCTTTTTGGAGACAGCAAGTGAATTCTGCACCTAGCTGAATCCTTGCACCTCTTGCCTGTTCTGCCTTAGGTTTGGCAATGGAGAGATCTAGATATGACAGACAAGCTGATTTCCTTAGGTAGTCTTCTAACTCTACTGTTGACAGTCATGTTCTATTTATCTCTTATTACCCTGTTTTACTTGCAGAGATTGTGCAACTGGCAACAGCAGTGCTTTTGTTTATTAGGATCCTATGCCTGAAAAATATAAAGCAAGAAATAGTTTTCCATGAGACACAGGCATTTGCCCTTATAGGGAATCAAATAAGTTGGAAGATAATAGAGCAGGGTATTGCTTATTCAAATATAAAATCTAAAACATCTTGATTTTCTCAGTGTCTGGAACAGTCATTGATCATACTTTTGAGGTCTCGGATATAGTTTAAAATACTGTTTTATTTGTATGATAGGATTTGTGATGTTTTTAACAAACGAGCTTAAAACCTAGGTCATAATAAAAAGAGAAGTTACAGGAAAACTGGAAGTAAAAAAGCAATGTGTGGTAATCTTTCAACTTTATTTCACAGGCAGTACTTGAGATCATGTGATTTAAATAACGTAAACTAGTTTGTTGTATAAAATAACAAACAAATGCTATCTGGTTCCTGATATGATAAAGCTTTTAGCAAGTGTGATTAAAGTATGCAGCAAAGCATTATGATTACGGTGTTTGTGTGCATTCTGTTTTTTTCCATTTTGCTCAATTTCCTAAAATACTTACGGAAAAAATAATTCTTTTAACTACTTTGCCTTTAGAAGAATCATTTTGGGAGGGCTATAGTAATAGAAAATTGCATTTAAAAAAAGATGAATTTTCAAATTATTCATACTTTATTTCTTGAAAAGCCTGCTACTTGTTCTCTATGGGCTTCCCTTTGTATGGAAAACAAATAATAGAAAATATACAAGACTTCAATCAAGTAAATAAATATATTTTAGAACATACTGTTAGTATTATGACTCAGAGCTGTGAAAACCGTAGGTTCTTTTGTCTGACTGTAATCTGACTGTAACTGTTGTATTTCAGGCACAGATAGTCTTACTGGTGATCCTTATTATTGCTATTGGAGATTTTGTTGTAGGAACATTTATTCCTTTGGACAGTAAAAAGCCTAAAGGTTTCTTTGGTTATAAAGGTATGTTGGAACAGTTGATAGTTTAACTCTTATCTTTGAAAAGTAGAGGCATGCTGTTGTAATTGAATGATACATCTAAGATAGCTTATAGTGTGTCCTGCTCAGCTGTAAAGATTGTTCTTCTTGATTTTTTCACACTCCTGTTTTTTATGCCTCAAGATTAAAATTATTGGGCTGAAAATTGGTCCTGCTTGCTTAGTTCCAATTATACTAATTTACTAAAAAAAAAAAAAAAAGAAAAAGAAAAAAGTAATATTGCATGTACTTATCTTTTTTAAAGGCTATTTAAAGCTACTGTTTCTAAAGCTACTATTATTTTGAGTGGACATGATGAGTTACAGCTTTCGTATCTTAATATGTTCTCTGCATACTTTTATGAATAGGGCATACTGCCATTGTCTTGAGCTTTTTCAGAGTTAGATCAGGTAGAATTAGCTAATACTATAGGTTTCATACAAATATTTTCACATCTAAATTAACAAATCTGTCTTTACAGCTGAAATATTTGCAGAGAATTTTGGACCAGATTTCCGAAATGAAGAAACTTTCTTTTCTGTATTTGCTATTTTCTTCCCTGCTGCAACTGGCATACTTGCTGGTGCAAATATCTCAGGTGATCTTGCGGTAAGTAGTGAATTAGCAAATTCTGATCACAAACAGCAAGTGTATACTTGTATCATGACTGTCCATTAAAATTTTTCTTACAGGATCCCCAGTCAGCCATACCTAAAGGAACGCTGTTGGCCATCTTAATTACTACATTGGTTTACATAGGAATTGCAGTATCTGTAGGTAAATGATGATTTTTTTCCTAGCTTTATCCTTTCATATTCATTCTGAGGGAGTGCCTTGGTATATTATATAATTCAATTTGTCTTTCATGGCTAGGAAAGCAATTCAGAGCCAAGGCTTCCTACTCTTTATTGCTGAGGGAGATTCAGTTTTGTGATGGTTTTATCTTTTCTAAAATAAGTGATACTTTTTCAAGGTTAGTGAAAGACAACAATTAAATGACACAGACTTTGCATTGATACTTCCTGAACTGTTGCAGATATTTGTGTTTTCCGCACCCCACAGTGGTTTGACTGTTCTGTGTAGAATTTGCCCTAGGGTTTGATGCTTTCTAAATCTGTTTCGCCACAGAGGGCACTCAGGCTTTTCCCCTCTCCCAGAAGAATTCTATTCTAGTAATTTCAAGAGTATAAGAACATGTCTTTCCTATTTCTTGTCCTTGATCTTAAGTGGTTTATACATACCACATGAATGGTGTATATACATAATGAGTTTCTGGCAGTAGTAGTCAATTTTCTAATGCAGAAAAACTTGCCTTGTCTTAGCTGTGCTGGCCCTTGAATGAATTTTAGAAGAGTACCATTGATCTTACCGCTAATGACACTTCCTTTCTGAAGATACCAATCTTTGTTAGTCTGTCTCCGTTGGCTAACACTGCATTGTAGCTCTGCCAAATAGTTGCTCTCCAGTGATTGTGCCCTGTGCAGGATAATGACCTGCTACATTAATCATCTAATTCATGTAATTTAATTAGGTTGACCCGTGTAGATCTCTGCACCAAATCTGAATGTTTTGGAGCTTGAACACACACGAGAGAGCAAAATGTTCATTAATATTAATTTCCTAGCAGAATATATTCGTTGTTCTTTAAACATAAGAAACTTCATTTTTCATATTCCAGAAGGAACACTTTGCAAACATGAAATTGTTTCATGAATAACAATATTCTGTCCTACTTGTTTGCTGTAATTTACAATTAGAAATTGGGTAATTAAAAATACCAGTCCTGTTATGATAAGTTAGAGGTTATGAAATGAAAGGCAAAGTGAAAATTCAGCTTTTTTGAGGCATTGGATTTGTAACTGGACTTTTATCCATTGCTTATTTCCCACTGTCTGCCTCCAGTTTAGAGGTGAGCAGTCCATGAACACTTGGAAGGCGTTACAAATGTTACCTAGTAGTAGCATCTGGAGAGGACAAGAACAAATACTGTATGTCCATTTTGTATGTGAAGGTGCTTACTTTCATATTTAAAGTATGTGCGCACTGTGGTGACAAAGTTGTGGAAGAAGATATTTTAGATTATTTCAATATTTATATGTTCTGCAGTGTGAAATAGGCTTAAGAAACTGAGTAAAGGTGGCTTAGAAGCAGAAAACTGCTATCCAATTGTCAGAATTAGAAAGATAGTTTAAGTAGAATAGCACTTGTAAAGGCACAGAGACAATGAAGTTTTTATTTTAGCAAGGAGATCAAGCTGATGCTGCAGGATTAAGACTGCATAAGCAACCTTTATTTTGTATACAGAACTTCTAGGCTGTATTTTTAAGCAACTACACTGCAAAAACCAAATAAGAACAAACTTCTGAGTGGTATGAAGACGTACTTCCTCTACACAAAGAACTAGGTCTAATTAATGAGAGGCTGATGATAACCATTTGTTGCACGAAGAATCAAGAAGTCCTCTCAGTTGTACCCTAAAGCATTCAGGGCTCCCTGTTTGCATGTAGAATCACAGAATCCTTAAGGCTGGAAGGGATCTCTAGAGATCATCTAGTCCAACCCCCCTGCACATGCAGGGTCACCTAGAGCACGTGGCACAGGACTGCGTCCAAGTGGGTTTTGAAGATCTCCAGAGAAGGAGACTCCACAACCTCTCTGGGCAGCCTGTTCCAGGGCTCTGTCACCCTCACAGTCAAGACATTTTTCCTTACGATTCTGTGGAACTTTTGACATGATACCCCAGAGGGCTGCGCTGCCATCCAGAGGGACCTGGACAGACTGGACAACTGGGTGTTGAAAAACCTCATGAAATTCAACAAGGCCAAGTGCAAGGTTCTGCACCTGGGGAGGAATAACCCCAGACACCAGTACAGGCTGGGGACTGACCTTCTGGAGAGCAGCTCTGCAGAGAGGGACCATGACGGTGGATGACAAGTTGACCATGAGGCAGCAGTGTGTCCTCGTGGCCAAGAAGGCCAATGGGATCCTGAGGAGCATTAAGAAAAGCATCTCCAGCAGGTCGAGGGAGGTGATCCTGCCCCTCTACTCAGCCCTGGTGAGGCC
>NW_010589212.1:570976-582483 GCF_000705375.1 Tinamus guttatus | reverse complement strand
CTCTGGGGTATCGGCTACTCCTCCCAGTTTGGTATCATCAGCAAACTTGCTGAGGGAGCACTCTGTGCCCTCATCCAGGTCATTGATGAATAAATTGAACAGGACTGGGCCAAGAACTGAAATGTGTACGTTCACTGCTTCTGTCCCCTGCTTTCCACTGAAAAAAAAAAGGGGGGGAGGGAGGCTTATCTAAATCAAACATGTTTGTACTTAAATGTAAACAACTGAAGGAAAGACAGAAAGATGAGAAAGAAGCATATTAAAAGAGATTATGTTGCAGGGCTGAAAGTACCAAAAATGTGTATTTTGTTAGAGCAGAATTGAGCCAATAGTGTTCCTTAGGTTGACAGTAAGAAAAAGACAATATACTGGGCTATGCAAATTATGAAATACTTGGATAATAAATTCATTCTAACTAGCAAAAGAATAACATGTATAATGGCAATAGAGGGGATATTGGGAATTTTCATTTCCTCATCAACCTAATAATCTTACTGGAACTGCTAAATCTAGTCTTTATCCTCTCTTCATTAGTAGTATACCTTAAAATACTTGACTTAATTTCAGCATTTTAAACTACTTTTCTTTTGCTGTGACATAGAATGACTAAAGACTTTTTTTTTCTTATATGTTATGTTTTTCTCTGAAGCTGCCATGTCCTTTGAAATATAGGAAACTACTTCCATCCACTTTTTCTTTCTTAACTGTAAAATGTAAAGCTTAAAATTGTTTCAGAATGCTTTTACAGAATTAGAATTGCTTATTTAGTTGTAGGGTTTGTAAACCAGTGTTGTATACAAAGATGTAGCTTATTTTGTGATTTTTCTGGTCTATTCATTTCTTGATCATGTAGTTTTGTATAGAATTTCTTTTACTAAAATATTGAAATTTCAAATATTGTCACAGATGTGAATTGGGGATCCTCAACGCAAGCTCTGACTTACTTGAATGCACTACAGCATTCTATTCGCCTCTCAGGAGTGGAAGATCATGTGAAAAACTTCAGGTAACAGTTATTCTGATGCTAAAGATGGTGTCCGTTAAATTGCCCATTCACTTCCTATAGGTTGTAACAATTTTGAATTGCAGTATTCCTGGAGAGCCTGTGGGATCTCTGCATTAGCATTTTATTTTTGACCTCGAGTGCATTTAGAAGCAACTCTCTTGATGCATTTATGGCACTCTACCTCATGGGCTGGTCTTGGGGCCTGTGGATGAGCCTTTTTGATAAAACTGAACTAGAAGACATGCTTCAAACTGCTAATGGGCATTCAGTCCATGTAATCAGACTAAAAGTGGTCTAAAGTAAAATCCATGAGAAAGTATAATGTGCTGTTCAGTACAGAGCTGTTTCACGTAAGAGATGCTCTCTGCACTCTGTAGGCAAACAGGCTACCCTAACATCTCTCACACAAAGTGCTTGTAAATAATGAGATTTAAATTATCTCTTACATCCTATTCTATCATTAATTAGAAAAAACACAGTCTGAATTGCAATTCATTTGTTGCTGTTTAGCTTATCAAGAGCAGAAATTTTCAAACTTTTTTTTCTCTCAAACAAGTGCAGTTCTAAAGCCTGACATAAATATTTGGTAAAGCAAATGTTATCGGTGTTGCTTCCTCATTGCTGTCTACTGGGAGTCTGTTTCAACTTTCTACCTGTGACTTTATGCTTGTGCTGATACAGTCTATGAATGCTCTGCTGATAAGTTTGCACTTGGGGTTTTTTTGAAAGTACTTTTAATTCTTTCATTTATGAAGTTAGTATGGAGCTTTTTGGCTTGTAAACTTGTCTAATTGTTTTCCAAAAGAGTTAGACCTCCATGTAACCCAGTGTTAAGCATACTGGCAATAAGAGTATTCATTTATTGTTCTTTTTAATGTGACAGTGGTTTCTTATGTATGGCAGAAAATGTTCTGGATTTTAAGGGTACATCTTAAAACCACCTATTGCTATTATGGAAAATGAACTGGAACCATCATATGAATTGAGAAAATATAAAAATCACCAAAGCTAATTTGCTATCTTGTGTGACTGGATACTTCAACTTCTAGAACTGATTAGGAAGTTGTCTAGAATCATTTGCAGTCATTTGGCTGCGACTTCTGAGTGATAGTGATGCAAAAGTATGTGATTCCATTTTTTCTGTTAGTAGAGAATAATCTAAGCTAGAACATGAAAAAGGATGTGACCTAAAAGGCATAAAGCAATTCACAGGGATGGCAGAGTGGTTGAAGTTGGAAGGGACCTCTAGAGATCATCTAGTCCAACCCCCCTGCTCCAGCAGGGACACCCAGAGCACGGGGCACAGGGTGGCATCCAGGCGAGTTTGGAAGATCTCCAGAGAAGGAGACTCCACAACCTCTCTGGACAGCCTGTTCCAGGGCTCTGTCACCCTCACAGGAAAGAAGTTCTTCCTTACATGGATATGGAATTCATTCCTCTTTAGTCTTGGCTTTTATTGTGTTTCTTATTTGAAATGTGAAAATTGTCACACTTAGAGGGATCAAGTTTGAAAACGATTAATCATTGGTACACTGACAACTGTGAAAGATTAATCTTTTCCTGATTAAACATAATGTATGATTACTATTTCTGCCCTGAGGGTTATGTTCTGATGTCTAGTGTTTTGAAGATTCTCTGTGTGTGTGTGTGTGAGAGAGAGAGAGAGAGAATGAGGGACAGAGATAAAATAAGTAAACAAAACCCCACAGGAAACAAATTCTAACTTTTTTCCTCTCTCAATTCACTGTTCCAGACCTCAGTGCTTAATTATGACAGGTGCTCCAAACTCACGTCCAGCTTTGCTTCACCTTGTCCATGCTTTCACCAAAAATGTAGGCTTGATGATTTGTGGCCATGTGCATATGGTGAGTGTATTCTCCCTTTTTATTTTAAAATGACCTTGGCTGCCATTTTTAAATGCAGGGAGTACAAAAATTGAAACTTCGTGTGGAATCTACTCATACAGGCATCACCATCTTTCCTGTACTACATCTTTAAGGAAGCTTTGAAATTTAATATGAGAGTTAACATAACCGACAGTACTTGCTTTGCATCTTTTTCATTCTAGTGTAGACACAGGAAAGACTTGCAAATGAAAGTTGTGTTGTAGGATATGCATGGTATGTATGGCAGAGGGGCAGAATTAGTATCTTTGATCATTGACTAGGAAGTTTTATAGGAGTAAAGTTGGATGACAATCTGAGGCTCTTCTGCCTTGTATCTTTCAGTCCCATGTACTTATTCATACTTTGGACGGAGTAGTCAGAATGACTGGCTGTGTGCAGTTGGTGCCACAAAATGGTTACTGATGAAACATGGCTTACCTCAACAATCAGTTCAACTTAAATTGCAGCCACACTGGATTTTTGGAGTTTGCTTGAAGTTAATTCAAACCTACTTATGTAAACCTTGTCTTTCTTTCCCCACACACTAACATTTAGCTAACTTTTCTCCTGGGATAATACTGTCTTTCATTTGTTTTTCTGCATCAACGCAACTTCAGCAGTCCTCTGTCTTTGAAAAAGGGAAAGAAAAGTCCCTTTAAAGGGACCATAACCTTGTCTTTAGGCGCAAGATCAGAATACGTCTGTAAATTTATATGCCAGGCAGGTGTGTTTTGGGGGTAGGAAGAAGAGAGGAAGCTTTAAGTAGCTGTTCTTCAAAATCATGCTGTTACAAGTTCCATTTGTTTGAAGGTGGGCGTCATTCTGGGATCTGCTCCAAGGCTTAAGTTGGCTACAGAGAGGTTATTGCATCTCTGATAAATGTTGCCAAATATGTTTCAGCATATTAGGATTGTGATATCTTTGCTTCATATTTTAAGGAGAAACTTTGTATCACATCAATAAAAACATGTAAGGGAGGATGAATTTTAAACATGAAACTTGAATTCTTCTCTATGTACTTAGGTTTGCCAGATTAAATGAACAGGAATTGCTCTGATCTACTAGTTAAAAACAAATGCAGTTAGTGCAACACAGAACTTGTAAGCAAATATTTGCCAGTTTTATCTTTAGAAACATAAACTAGTTACTTTGTTAAATAGATAGGTTACTCTATTGCATGTGAAAACTTTTGTCAGCTCTTCTAAGGACTTCTCCTGCACCCAGCTAGTATATAACTGTCCGTATAAAATCTCATCAGTGAGTGCGAGGTACCAACTGAAGAATATCTGAGCTGTAAGTTTTCATAAATTGCCCCTCACAAATAGGACTGCCCTGAAAAGAATAATTTTCTTGCAGGAAAGCAGTTTTGAATTGAGGATTTCTGGGAGCTTATGCTAATAATGGTCTGGATCTAAGTTAATGCTTTCATCTTTGAAAGCTCCCCCACAGCTATTACCATTTGTAGGAACAGGACTTCTATGTTCTTGATCATGCTTCATCCTGTGTTCTGCATTTTGCTGTCCAGGAGGAGCCCAATAGTTCCTCCTAATGGAAATAATAAAAAGAAAAATAACAAGAAGGTGAGGTGCACTGGAACATCTGCTTCATTTTTCTATAGATGAAATTGATATAGCAAATCATAAAATGATAAGATGATGTAAAAATAAGTAGCAATGTAAAATAGTACTGAAAACTTCAGTAATTTGAGGGAATTTGATAGGTATATGGGAGCTACCAGCTCAGGGAGGAAAGGTAATCACCAGTTTTATAAGAAACTTAAGAGACTGGGGCAATTCTGATGCTCCCTTGATGTTAAATAGGACACTGTGATGGTCTTGTTGTCTGACAGTTGGTGCCTTTAGCTCCTCCCATCTTTGCTTTCACAAGCAGTGATTTTGGATTAGCAATGCAGATTGTGCATTGTGCTTCTGCATGTTGCATTGTGTCTTGCAAGAAATAGTTTTCATAGAACTACAGTAAAATTGCTACTATGGCCAAGCTTTTCTGAAATAGAAGTATTATATATAAATATTCATACATACTCATATGTATGAATTATGGAGGAATAGAAGGCTTATGGGTGAAAGAAGACACTCGATTTTAGTACAGCTTGAAACAGAGTCTCGTAAAACCTAATATTGTCATTCTCTATCCGTATATCTTTAATTGCAAAATCTTTTTCTTCTAAGAATGTATTAGGCTTTAGAAGAAAAGTTTGTGACACCTGGTGGTGAGCTGGTTGTGATCTGGGACAAGGATGCTAAAACTTCAAGAATCCTGTCCTTAAAAATGAGTATCTGGTCCACTCTGTGTTGCTGTTCCACACACTATTTTTTATTGCTGTTGAAAGTGTCTTTAATTTTCTTAGTTTTTTTGGGGTAGTGGGGAAGCTTATTTTGAGACTCTTCAACTTTGATTTGTGTTCTAGCAGTGAAATAAGAAATTGGGCATTGCTACTGCTGATAATAGTACTACTTGTTCTCACTCCCATTTTATTTGCTAATTTTAAAAGGGTCCTCGGAGGCAAGCCGTGAAGGAACTGTCAACTGATTTGGCCAGATATCAGCGATGGCTCATTAAAAGTAAGATGAAGGCCTTCTATGCACCAGTGCATGCAGAAGACTTGAGGGATGGAGGACAGTACTTAATGCAGGTATACTTGTCTCCTTTCTTTAATGGAAATGGTTTTTACAGTGGGCATGCTGAAGTATTTTCAGTATTTTCATTATGCAATTTCTACATTTAAAAAAAAAATTGAACCTGTAATTATTTAGGTAGCTTAGAATTAGTAATATTTTTGTGTTCTTCTTAGGCTGCTGGTTTGGGTAGAATGAGGCCTAATACCCTTGTTGTTGGATTTAAGAAAAACTGGAGACAAAGTGACATGAGAGATGTTGAAACATATATCAATTTATTCCAGTAAGTAGAAAATGTATAAGTGTCGATAAGTGTCTTATTATCAAATGTGCAGAAATAAAACATAGGTTAAAAAAAAAAGAATAAAGGTATTAATCACACAGATTCTCTCTCAGAGTTTTCAGAAAGATGCTCAAATTTTTCACATTGCTGATCCAGCAATCTTCATTGCAGGTGTGTGTGTGTTTTTTTCTGTTTGTTTGCTTTTGTTTGTTTTTTCTTCTTCTTTGATATGGAAATTAGTAAGTAACTCTTACAGTTTAAATAGCTCTTATTTCTAGAAAATAACCCTTTTTCTAGGGAGATTTGTGGTGATAGTATGAGATTTAAGAGTTGCTGTCTTCAGACTTTGAAATGGTGTTTTATGTGTCAATCTGCTGAATGCATGAAACCATATGTTCTACTGAAGTTTTTTTTTCTACAATTTTTGCACAGATTAGGGGTAAAGAATGAATCTATTCTTATGCCAAAGTTGTATCTTCCAGCTAGTGTTCTTGTAAGTACAGTATTTCTTGTAGATGATACACAGCACTGGAAATACAAAGTAAAGCAGCAGCCAACAAGTAGATGGAAAAGAAAATCCCAGTGTAATTTGCCAGTTCTGAAAGGCAGTCCAGTTCCAGATGAAAACTTTTATCGAATAAATTGTACTACAAACATGTTTGAGAAAAACAAATCTTGCTTGCCACACTTAACACATTTTGTGTTTTGTCTTATGCTGCTTAAGTGCTTTTAATAGTTCTTCACATGAATTAGAGGGGAACTAGAGGGGAATAAGTAGAAGCTATAGGTCAAAGTGTATGTTTGGATGACAAAATTTCTGAAGTGTGTGAGAGAAACACAAAATTAGATGGATCTAATCTACAGAGATTGGAAAAGAATAAATAATGAATTAAAAATATCCATAAACTTTTGCTTCTTACATGAACAACAGCTTGTTTCATGTATTTGCTATGGTATATGTTGAAAGTTTGAACACTTTGTATCAGATCTTACTTTCTGGAAAAAAAGTCTTAATGAAAAAAAGCTCGTGGGATTGCCATCTGTGGAAATAACATGGGAGTTTTGTGAATTAAACTGTAATTAATGTAATTAATGAGATATTTACAATTAAAACACTGATGATTGAATGCTAACAAAATCAGATTTATGTCTCGCAATGTTTTCCATCATCTCTGCGAGAACTTGTCTGGCTTGTTTATACTGCCTTTTTTAATCACCATTCTATATCTTAGGGTGAGAGAGAGGAAATAGAATGGATATCCTCTCTGTAGGTTTCTTTTCAGGGTCTGTTCAGTTCATTGATGCAGTTGATGATATGGAACTGCAACTGAAATTCTAATACGAACTCATAATTTGGCAGTTAAAATAGCAATATTTAATCTCTAAAATTTGCTGTGAGAAGGCTAGGTCTCTAGGGTCAGACAAGTCTATAAAAGGTTTTAATACTGTTTTATTTTTTGCCCCTTTTGTGTAGTGATGCCTTTGACATTCAGTATGGTGTAGTTGTCATCCGCCTAAAGGAGGGCTTGGATATTTCTCACCTTCAGGGGCAAGGTATGATTTATTTTGTTACTTCTGGGAAACAGCTGTTCTAGTTTCCCTCAATTACCATCTTCTGAAGATGTTAAAGGAATATATCTATAATCAAAGTAAACCATGTTCAGCAACATGATAGAGCTTGCTTCCCAGTATATAACTACTTACTGCCACAAATATGTCTATAAAATTATTAGGAAATACTTAGGATCTCATTCTGGAAATTAAGAAAATTCATGTAGTAAATGTTGCATGGTCCAAGAAAACGGAGGGTCATCTTTGTTGTTTTTTCTCCTTTCTCCAAACTGCTACCAGTAAAGACATCATATTTTCTAAGGAAATCTGCTCTATGTCTGGAAAGATTTTGTGTTTTTAGTGTAGAAGATGTAGTTACACTTTGTATACTAGTAGTCTTAAACTGGCTAGTACAACTTCTGTTCTCAAGCAAAATAAAGAAAGAAGCCGATGAGCTTTCGTGGAAGGTGTGTCCTGAAACTGATGCTGTTCAGTTGTCCATAGCCCTTTCCGTGCGATGTGACTGCAAAGAGGAAGAATACTCATGACCTGTAACATGTGTTGTGCAGGTGGCACCCTCCAGAAAGAGGATTAGGATTTGGAGGGAGACAGGGAACTTGCTGCTCTATGCCAGAAGGCAGAGGGATGTGAGAAACAGCCAGGAGTGACTCTGCAGTGTAAACAGGAGACCAGGAAATCATGACTCGAAGGTGTCAGAGACTCTTAATAGTATCTGCTGAGGATGTTGAGTTTACTTAAGCCCAGGCAGCTGTGGTGCCGAAAAACCTAGGAAGGAAGTAGCAGGAAACTGAAGTTATTTTCAGAGGGGGCACCGCTCTGTACTTAATACAAGTTTTTTATTCTTTCCTTGTTCCTTCTCATTTGTTTCAAGTGTTTTGTTATTTGCATAGCAAGGTTGTTGAGTCCAGCCAACTGTGAAGAATCCCAGATATAATTGCATACTTCTGCCAGATATATTTGGGACAAATAATAAGTTTATATTGTGTGGTTTTTTTTGTTTTTTTTTTCTTCCTTGAAGAAGAGTTACTGTCATCCCAGGAAAAATCTGCATGTGCCAAGGATGTCATAGTAAAAGTGGATTATAGTAAAAAGACTGAGACAGACACTTGTATAGCTTTTGCTCCATCATCCAGTGAAAAAACTCATGCTCTACATAAAGGTAACTTCGTAGCTAGCAATGACATTTGAATTCCCACTATTTCTCTCTTTGCTTTTCTTTTCATTAGAGTAGTACTTAAGGGGTGAGGGTGTGTGTGGGTGTGGGCCTTGGAAACACAGAAACCTCTCATGCTATCCTAGCCTATTGTCTAATTACTTAAATACTTTGTCTTAGAACACTAGTATATAAAATAAATCTTTAATATCCAAGGTGCTAAATAAATCAAGTAAAAAGGTTTATGGGCTACAAACTACGGGGTACATTTTTTTTTCTTTTCCTTTTTTTTTTATGACTGCTATGTATAAGAAGGATTTTTTCATCTCAGATTATTATATGCATATAAAAAACAATAATTCAAGAAACTGTGACACTACAGTAACTGATAATTGACTTTACCGTTATTTTTAAAGAGCTAGCCTATGGTGACTTTATGGTGAGGAAGGAAACCGCATGTCTCACTTATCCTTGCCTCCTTCCCTCAACTCCTTGAGGTTCAAATCATTTTCAGGACATAGTAGGCTGCATTTGTGGGCGTTTCCATATGAAATATCATTTCATTATGCGCTTTTGTTTTCCAAGTTTTCTTTCTTGTTCTTGCTTAAGTTACTTTTTTAATATACACAATTTCTGTTTTCACTAACAGCATGAAAGAAATTAACATTTTTATTTTGTATCTTTAAACATTTTCCAGAAGAGGACGAGGATGGAAAGACTCCAACAAAACCACTGTTGAAAAAAGGCAGGCATTTTCCATCTTTTTGTGTTAAATCATTCACATCGTTAATTTTGGTTCCTTTCCCTTCCTCCCCTTTTCCCTCCCCCCTGCATATGTGTGTATATATATATATATATACACACATGCACCTTACAGTTTATATAAAATATATATATTTATACATAAAAATATGTGTGTATATATGTGTCTGTGTGTGTGCGCATATGTGCTATGTGTGTGTGTGTATCACAGAATCACAGAGTAGCTGAAGTTGGAAGGCACCTCTAGCAATCATCTAGTTCACCCAACAGCCCTCCTTACCCCCACTCCAGCAGGGTCACCCAGAGCACATGGCCCAGAGCTGCATCCAAGCGGGTTTGGAAGATCTCCAGAGAAGGAGACTCCACAGCCTCTCTGGGCAGCCTGTTCCAGTGCTCTGGCACCCTCACAGGAAAGAAGTTCTTCCTCATACTGAGATGGAACTTCCTGTGTTTCAATTGTACCCATTACCCCTCATCCTGTCAGTAACCTCTACGGAGAAGTATTTGGCCCCATCCTCTTTACATTCTCCCCTCAGGTACTTGTACATGTTGATTAGATCCCCTCTCAGTCTTCTCTTCTCCAGACTAAGCAGGTCTAGCTCACTTAGTCATTCCTCCTTAGTCTATGCTCCATATGATAGATGCTCCAGTCCCTTAATCATCTTTGTCGCTTTCCACTGGACCCCCTCTAGAAGCTCCACATCCCTCTTGTAGCCCAGAACTGCCCCCAATACTCCAGGTGCAGCTTCACCAGAGCTCAGCAGAGGGGCAGGATCCCCTCCCTCCACCTGCTGGCAACGCTCCTCCTGATGCAGGCCAGGATCCCATTGGCCTTCTTGGCCACGAGGGCACATTGCTGCCTCATGGTTAACTTGTTGTCAACCAGGTCTCCCAGATCCCTCTCTGCAGAGCTGCTTTCCAGCAGGCCAACCCCTAATCTGTCCTGGTGCCTGGGGTTATCCCTCCCCAGGTGCAGGACCCTGCACTTGTCCTTGTTGAACCTCATGAGGTTCCTCTCTGCCCAACTCTCCATCCTGTCATCAGGATGGCAGCGCAGCCCTCGGGAGTGTCGGCCACTCCTCCCAGTCTGGCGTCATCTGCAAACTTGCCCAGGGTGCGCTCTGTGCCCTCGTCCAAGTCACTGATGAATAAGTTGAACAGCCCTGGGCCCAGTACTGACCCCTGTGGGATACCACTAGCCACAGGCCTCCAACCAAACTCGGCCCCATTTATCACCACCCTCTGAGCAGAGCTCTGCCATCCAGCCAGTCCTCCATCCACCCCAATGTCCACTCATTTAAGCCACACTTCCTGACCTTCCTCATGAAGATGTTATGGGAAAGTGTGTTGAAAGCGTTGTTGAAGTGAAGGTAGACAACATCCATGGCTCTCCCATCGTCCATCCAGCTGGTCTTCCCTTTGTAGAAGGCTATCAGGTTCGTTAGACATGACCTCCCCTTGGTGAATCCATGCTGACTATTCCTGATCACCTTCTTTTCCTTCACATGCCTAGAGATGCTCTCTAGGATGAGCTGCTCCATCACCTTTGCAGGGACGGGGGTGAGGCTGCCGGGCCTATACTTCCCTGGTTCCTCCCTCTTGGCCAAGACTGGAGTGACGTTGTTTCCTCCCAGTCCTTAGGCACCTTCCCGGCTCTCCGTGTCCTCTCTAAGATGATGGAGAGTGGCCGAGCAGTGATCCCGCTCTGTTCCCTCAGCGCTCTTGAGTGCATCCCATCCGGGCCCATAGATTTGGTCATTTCCCTAACCTAATCCTCCTCGACCAGCAGGAAGTTCTCCTTTCTCCTGGTTCTGTCTTTTGTCTCCAGGCTCTGTAGTTTATGGGGACTGGCCTCAGCAGTAAAGACAGGCATTTAGTAACTCTGTCTTCCCTGCATCCTCTGCCACCAGGGCACCCTCCCCATTCAGCAGCAGGCCCAGGTTTTCCCTAGCCTTCGTCTTGCTGCTGATGTATTTATAGAAACCCTTCCTGTTGCCCCTGACATCTCTCTCTAACTGTAATTCCGAATGGGCCTTGACCTTCCTCGTTGCATCTCTGCATTCTCTGACGGTGTTCCAACACTCTTCAAATGTGGTCTGACCCTCCTTCTATATTACTTATGCTCTCTCTTTCTCATTAAGTTTTCCCAAGAACTCCTTGCCACACAGATCTCCTGCGCCTCCTTGCCTGGCCTCTTTCTTGCAGGAAT
>NW_010589212.1:515588-570903 GCF_000705375.1 Tinamus guttatus | reverse complement strand
GGACTCTGGCCCAGGAGATTCCTACAAGTAGGTCCCTGAAGATGTCCCAGTTAGCTCTCTCCCTATAAAAAATAAAGAAGAGTGAGAGAAAAAGACAACCATGCAACATTAGCCTGTTTTTTTTATACTTGAGCTGAAGTAAAATTCATTTTTAGGGATTAGACTGTGTAAAAATGGAAGATCATGCAAGCTCTCAGAGGTGGTTGTTGCTCAGAATGAATTGCACATGTCTGAAACTCAATGCTGGATGTTTTTTTTTAAAAAAAAAAAACTTCATTTTTTGTAAGTCACTCTTGAAGTGTTTTGGGGAGTTTAGTGAGTTCTGTGGGTCTCAGATAATATTATTGGGTCATTAGTTGATGTAGTAGTAAGGGAAGGTCTTTCCAGTGTTATACTCCCAACTGGTGCCATAGTGTATTTGCAGTATGTTTACAGTGATTATTGTAGCCGTCAGTGAGATGAGCATCTAAAACGATGAAAAATGTTTATTTTGAGTCATTACTTCAGAGATGAATTAAGCAATTTTGAGTTTTGTCTCAGACTTATATGAGAGTTAAGTTATATGATTACCTCATTGTCAACTTTTTCTTTGCAATTTCAATACCTAGGAACCATTATATTTTAATAATGAAACCTGACAATATGAAATACAAGATAACAGTTTGAAGGATACTAGTATGCAGTAAACTAGTATGCTTATTTAAATCAGTGACATATGTATTGTATATATATTTTTTAAATTACATGGTATAAGGAGCAAGAAGGATATCAAACTGCTGCCTCTTGGTCAAATTTAGGTTTTAGCTAAGGGAAAGGAGTTAGGATTTTTTTTGCATAGTTTTTAAAATATTTGCACATACTAATCTCTTGGAAATTGCCCTTCTGATAAGTGTCTGTACAGTAGATGCAATAATGGTCTTGGTACATAAGGCAGTCTAATTTGTGTTGAGAACCTTGCACATTCAAAACGTTGTTTCCAGCAAAACATCACAACTATCTTTTCTTTTGATCACATGCTTAAAAGAAAAAAAATGGATTTAAGAAATGAAGAACAGTGCTTCACAGGGCATTTTTATTTATAAATATCTCCCTGTTTTGTTAAGTAACAGAAAATCAGTGTGTAGATGTGTTTTAAAGGAAGTAAGATCTTTCTCATATGTAAGAGGTGACAGTAGTACATGATTTAATGATCTGAAGTATGTATGTGATCTTTGTACAGTTATTTGTCTGGAAAACTTAAGACTTGCAAATCCTTGTGAAATCTCTAAATATTTCTTAATGTCTATTCTTTCAATCAAAATCAGTCTTGGGTGGAAAGAAAAAGGTTAGTTTTTTTTTTTTTAATTAAATGTAAACAAATCATCAACATCACAAAATACTGATATAAGACTTTGCATTTGATTTTGGGAGTTACTAACCTAAACATTTTAAAAATCACCTGTATATTGTATTGTTTATTTTCCAGATTTGAAGAGCACATCTCCTTTAAACTTAGCCGACCAAAGACTTCTTGATGCCAGTACTCAGTTTCAGAAGAAACAAGGCAAAAGCAATATTGATGTCTGGTGGCTCTTTGATGATGGCGGTAATATATTTTATACTTTAACAAAGTATAAAAACAAATTAAAGTGATTTTTAAATAGTTGTTAGCAGGTATCTTTCAGTCAATTCATATATGTTACAAATTTGTAATAGTAAACTCTCTTCTTAAAATTATTGTGCTCCTGAACTCTGCTGAATTTGCAGGTTTGACACTATTGATTCCTTATCTTCTTACAACCAAGAAAAAATGGAAGGATTGTAAGATCAGAGTGTTCATTGGTGGAAAAATAAACAGGATTGATCATGACAGAAGAGCGTAAGTTTACCTCTTAATTTAAGTGTACAGTAGATGACTTTCTCTTACTACTAGCTTTCTTTCAGTTGTTTAGCAAGAGTTTGACAGTGTCTTATTCCTCCTTGGACCATACTCTGTTCCTCCTTTCCTCAGAATTGTTCCATTGCTCTCAGATTATGTTGGATGAGGTGATTCCTCAAATTACTCTAATTTGTCTGTAGCATTATCTAACACAGGCATTTTCTTTGTTCCTCAGAAGTGCTTCTGAAATTGGTTTTAAAGGAAGGATTTTTCTCTTATTTTAAACTTTTTAAATACTTTTCCCCCAACATTGTGTCATTTTATAGCAGTATGCCAGGTTTCTATAACCTAGTACTTCAAAGATTTTCTGTCACATGCTGTTTTTTTCTTTTCTTTCTTTCAAACTAGTGCTTTTAGTATCAAGTTTCTATTTGTCTTGTGAAATAATTATAAATACAGTTAATGTATAAAGGCTTGTTCTTCTAATACAGGATGGCTACTTTGCTCAGTAAATTTCGAATAGATTTCTCCGACATCATGGTCCTTGGAGATATTAATACTAAACCAAAGAAAGAAAAGTAAGTCTTACAAAGTATTAGTTGTATTAGTATAAAGTATAAGATGTTAGTTGAGTTCTTGATCTCTGTCATAAATTCAAAATATTTCATGCTTACCTACATAAAAAATTTGATAGAGTAGACCCTACAACTTAATTATATATGGAGCCATGTTATAATATAGCATAAAAGACCTTCCTATAACATGTTTGAGAAAAACGCAGGAAAAGAACTACGTGATAACTCTCACTTCTAATAATCTAGAACTAACTAACAACTCCCATTTCTGGTAATCTAGAACAGTATTTAATCTCTAGCCTTTAGACTATAATGATAGATTTAGAAAAATCTGGTTTGTGTGGTGCAATATCCTGTACACAAAGGAGGATAACTCACAAAAGTTTAGAAGTTGTGTGTTTTTTTTTATTATTATTTTTTTTTCTTTCCCTGTGATTCCTGCTTTGAACTTCGCTCATGTTACTACATGCCCTGTAAGGTAATACTGTTCAATTTTCAAGCAACTATAGCATAAAACCCTTGCAAAAGTTAATATGCAAAAATAAGTTTTTTAAAACAGGCTAAAACTCTGTTTAGCTGTGTACGAGCAGTGAAAGCTTTTGTAGTTCTTCTTAACTGAACAGAAGGTCTACCCTTAACTTTTGTATGTGCCTGTGAAATAGCTGATTCTCTGTGCAAAAAGAAGTGAAAATCTTTCAGTAAATCTTATTTTCACATAGCAGGAAAAATTACTTTCCTATAGGATGAAAGTCATTGCTGATGTGCAGCCTGTTTTAACGCAAGTATTCACTCAATTCTTTCAGTATTGCAGCTTTTGAAGAAATGATAGAGCCATTCAGACTCCATGAAGAAGATAAAGAACAAGAAGTTGCAGATAAAATGAAAGAAGATGAACCTTGGAGAATAACAGACAACGAACTTGAGCTTTACAAAACAAAGGTTTCGTTTTTTTAAAACTGCTATTTTATGTTTCTACTCTATACAACATGAGTTCTGTGAATGTGGCCCTAAACTGCTTTTGTACAATCTTAGTCAGTCATTCAGTGATTCTTGGTAGGTAAGATCTTTAACCTGAGTCTAGACTACCTTCTTGCTCTTCATTTTCTAAAAGGAAAAATATTAATGTTATAGAGCAATTAAAGGTTTGACATTTTTTTCCAAGCACTAATACACTGTAGAGCTGTCACTCGTTCCTTCTGTTTTGCTTCTGTGAAGGAGACTTGAGCAGGATCGTACAGCAGGATGCAGATACAGATAGGTATCAAAAGAAAGAGTAGTTAGCACTTTAGTTACCTGAAGTTCTTCGTAAGTGACAAGTGGAGTACACTCCAACATACCTTTTTCTTCCATTCTGCCTTTGTTTATCTTGTGTGAAGACTTGCAGTAGAGAAGAAATCGGAGTGGGTGGTGGTTCTGCATTATAAGTAGCTTAAAAGAAAACATAGGCACAGATTGACTATTGAATCATAGAATCATTATGGCTGGAAAAGACCCTCAAGATCATCAAGTCCAACTGTAAGCTCCTCACCACCCTGCCCCTAAGTGCCCTGTCCCTAAGTGCCTCGTCTACACGTTTCTTGAATACTGCCAGGGATGGTGACTGCACCACTACGTTGGGCAGCTTGTTCCAAGGCTTCACCATTCTTTCTGTGTAGAAATTCTTCCTAATGACTGACCTGAACCACCCCTGGCACAACTTGAGGCCATTTCCTCTTGTCCTATCAGTAGTTATTGTGGAGAAGAGATCGACCCCCGTCTCACCACAGCCTCCTTTCAGGTAGCTGTAGAGAGTGACTCTGAGCCTCCTCTTCTCCACACTAAATAACCCCAGCTCCCTCAGCCACTCCTCATAAGACTGGAAACTGTCTACAAAATATCTCTATATTACCTAGAAGTACAAAGGGAAGGAAGACTTTATAATTAATGAACTAATAGTTTTGATGTCTGGAAATACCATAAAATTATTTTCAGTGAGGTAATAACAGTGACTTAATCATTTGTCTGCTGATAGTTGATTTGTTCTTGCAGGCAGTAGCTAGCAAAGCTTAAAGACCTCGGCTGATCTGAGAACAGTGCTATAAGAAAAGGTTAATTACAAACACTTGCTGAAACAAGTGCTAAAGTTGACCTGAAAGAGAAAACTGAAAATGACTGTATGAATACAGTTTTAAGAAGCCATCAGTAGTAGGATGTGCAGAACTGTTTAAGATGCTAAGAAAAGATAGCGTAGTATAAAAAGGAGGTCCATTATGGGGGCCCACCAAAAAATAGGTGGTCGAAAATGGCCTTGGCAAATGAAGGTAGGGTTTGCTTCTGTTAGACTTGCTCATTGCTAGTTTACAGGCAAAGGTTAACCTTCCAGAGTGCTTAGGGGACTATTGTTTACAGCAGCTGTGGAAGATGGTTTTTTTAATAGAGGGACTGTGTTGAATATTGGTTTAGTTTTTGTAGTACTTGGTGTATTTGCATGTCTTACGCTTACCACTTTTTTCTCTAGAGCTTGCAATCCTAGACATCTCAGAAAAACGAAAAAGTTATTAAACTGAGGAAGAAATGCATGCTTTCTATTAATGTCATATTAATTGATCATAACTGTTTCTTGAATAAATTTTTATCCTAAAGTTTATATGAATAAAAATAAAGGTCTTTCTAACAAGTTTCATTTTAATTGCAGACTTACCGCCAGATTAGGCTAAATGAGTTGCTTCAAGAACATTCAAGTACAGCAAACATAATTGTTATGTAAGTAAAAGATGTTTATGATTACCCTGATACAGTCCTGTAACTGTAAATATATGTACATACAATTAGCAAAGAAGACATAACCTTTGGCAATAAAGCATAAAGCAAGTTTCTTTTCTGGAATTAATGTATTAGCAAGGCAGAGCTACTACACCAATGCATATGGAATAGACTGTGTTGAGAAGAGTTGGCATGTAAACCCTTGCTTTCAACCCTGCTTTTTCTAGGAAATGTGTAGATAAAATTGCCTTTGATAAAGGTTGTTACCTGATGGATTTCCATGGAATTACTTTTTTCTTTAAAGAACTTACTTGCAATCTCCTCGCTGTGTTTCTTCAAGAGCTTGTTCAAGAGCTCCGTGAAGTAGTACAGCAAATGAGGTTTGAGCAGTGCAGGAAAATCTAGAGTAGTTATGTGAACTCTTAACTCCTTAATTGAATTCTGAGTTTAGAATTCTAAAGTAAAAACTAAAAGGGACAAGAACTGGACATAATATTCACCTCTTTGCAGAGTCATATTTGCATCTCTGAATGGTATAACCTCTACCAGATTTTTCTAATTGCTCATTTCCCCCTCCCCTCTCCTACCTTCCTTGTGTATTGCAGGAGTTTGCCCGTTGCACGGAAAAGTGCTGTTTCTAGTGCACTGTACATGGCCTGGTTAGAAGCTCTGTCTAAAGATCTGCCACCAATTCTCCTTGTTCGTGGGAACCATCAGAGTGTTCTGACCTTCTATTCCTAAGAGTACTGCAACTGGGACCGCTGTGATGAAATGGTACTTCAGTGCCTAGGGGAGAGTGACTGAGAAGTTCTGTAGATTATTAACATCACAAAGGCAAAAAGTGACTCTTCTTTCACTATTTCACTGACTTGAAAGCACACAAGGAAAGTCACTGTATTTATATAATGTTGTGACATCTTCAGTTTTATTCTAAATCTTCTGTAATTTAATCTTGCTTAATGGGGGAGGATTCCTTGTTAGACTGAAGAACAAGCCAAGCATTTTCTTTGCTATTTGAATAGCAGCAATAAAAGTGTTTTATTTTTGATCAATAAAAGGATTATAGATTTATAAAAGCCTTTTAGCCTTGAGGTGCCTTCTGAAATTAACCAAATCTCATCCATACATCCTATTTTGTAAATTTCTATAGAATGTCAAATTCTGCCTTCAAATAAGAGTTTAGATCAGATTTCCTTTAGTTTCTAGTTTCTTCCATATTATAATAAAAATGAATGCTGCTTTTCAGTCTTCCATTGAGCTATTAGTTCTTAGTACTGTATGTTTTCTATTGTTCAGGATGTTTTCTTAATATCTGTTAGATTTAAAATAAATGTGAGGATTGGGGCAGGTCAGCTGGAGTGATACAAATTCCTGATGATATTCTCAAGACCATGTACTACTAAATTTTGTAATAGTTAAAACTAATTGTACTAGCTGGGAAGATGCTATTCTGAGGGTTGACACTGCCTGTTTCTTTGGCATTAGTGCGAGACACACAGCTAACATTAACTACCTTGGTGAAGGTGTGTGTCAGTCTTTGCTCTGTAACTCTAACAAGAAACTGCATTAATGATTTAGGCCATTTTTCCTCATTTAAAAACAGTACGGAAACAGAGACCTGTCCTAGCCCTTGGTCTTTTGCATTTTGGTAGCCCTTACAATTTATTTTGAAATAAAACTCAAGGCTTGAATGAAGAATATATAATCGACGTAATGCCATCTAACAGAAAGCAGTAAACACTATGTAGAATCTTGCTAGGTCATCCAATATTAAATACAAAAGCTGAAGTTCTCTTGTATTTTTTCAACAGATAATTAAAAGGACCCCTAATTACTAGGGGAGATGTTTTTAGGTCAATTCATTCAGTTGTCAGCAAATACACTTAGTCTTATTAAATAATACTCAGGTTTAGACATCTTGTGATTTAACTTTATTTCATACATTCTACTTTATACATTTTCTATTTTTAATAAAGAAACTGCCAATTTGATGTGTACTTTCATTGTATGTTTTGACTAATACATAGTTCTTGTATGAAAACCTACACAAGAAATTTCCCTTGAGCCTAGATACGAAGTTACTAATGTGAACTATTTTTAAAATTCCTATATATTTTGGATAGAAAGGATTGCCTAAAAACATTTCACAAGCTTTTGATATTAGTATTGGACCTGCTACTGGCTCAGTTTAGCAATGCTTCGGTGGCTTTCATTTAAGGACGCACAGAAAATGTGTATTTTTATGCTAAATAAAATATCAAATTAAGATGTGATAATTCCTTTTGAGGGGCAAACCAGTTAGTTATTGTTAGCATAAGATAGACTGTAAATTGTGATACAAGATAAAAATGTTCTACATAGTGCAGTTTGCACCACGATCAGTTTTTTGGTGTACTGCAAAATAATGTGTGTTTTTGTTTGATTTTTTTGCTGCTGACTTCTGCCAATTGGATTTGAATCTATTGAATCATTTCACTTTTGAAAAATAGAAACAAACCATCAGGTTTTGCCGGTAAGTGCAAGACAACTGATGCCGGTGTGGACCCACTTTATTGTGATAGGCGATAAGGCATTTATTTAGCAGTACAAGTACTGTTTTGGGGATTAGACTCAGCCTTTTTGTCTATTACAGGTTTTGCAGTGACTGTTGGACAGACTAAGGATGTCACATCATAAATAGGGGATCATTGCCATTTTTGTTCTTTTTTTGTGCGTTAGGTTTTGTTCTGTTTTGTTTTTTAACAGATGGACAGTAAGGCATGGACTTAGTGCTGCTATCTTAAAAATGTGCACAGGTACACATTTAAAAGGTTTTTTTTGCCCATTCAGGAAACCATTGCTTGTGATCTGTAACACAAAAACCAAATGAAGTGTGTGTATACATGCATATATGTGTATAAAATTATATAAAAATATATCTAAATATGCATATGGGGATAGTTAGGGTAATGTCTGTGAAATAATGTAGGATGCTTTTCACATATGCACTCTGAGAAACCCACTAACACGAGACGCAAGATCTAGTTTCAAGATTATTTGTTACACTGAAACTTCAACAGTTACTTGTGTTGTTAGCAACAGATGTCAGTTAGTGGCAGTCACTCCGACTTATGCTTTGATTTTTGACGCCAAATGTAGTTATGTTCCAATCATTGTTAATGACTTGAAAAATGAAATATCACTGACACATGGCAATTTATAACTTCTTTAGATTCGGTTTCTTTGTATGGGTTTAGAAAAACAGCAATAGCTGAAGAAATCAGTTATTTATTTGTTTGTTCACTTATGTTTGTACTTAGGTTTCCTTTTACATACATTCTTTTTATATGCTTTTCTGACATATTTAAAATAACTGAAAATAATTTAAAGATTTGAGTGTTAGTGGGTAATGATCCACTGGGTTTGAAGATGTAATATTTGATACTGTACTGTAACTGTCACACACAGATGCTTTTCTAATGTTTTAACGTAACTATTGCAGTTACTGCTTTGTACCAAGGGTCACTGCAATAAAAGGAAGTGAATTCAGTACAACACTGTATTGTCTATCAAAGCCTTTTTTGTAGGTGGGAGAATCGTGTTCATAAATTAACGAATTAATGCTAAACATAGTTTCCAATATGTGAATTAGGAGATTGAATGCATCTGATGTTGCTGATCTTTATTGTGAAACTTACTGGTGACTGCTAAGACTTAGAGTGATTCAGGTGACTGGTGTGAGACTGCTCTCCGGAGGAATGTCTGCCGTAAGTGAGCTCAGAGCAGTGTTGCTTGCCTTAAATAAGGGGAGGCTTGTTCTGTTGTCCCTGGGATTTCACATGACTTACTAGAGGATACACACACTCTTCTCTCTTCTTAGGTGGCATCAAAGCCACCAGTAAGGCAAATTTGACCTTTATTTCATTATCATACATTAAACTTTTTTTAAAAAAGAAAGTTTAAGAATGCAAGTAAAGAAAAATAGCATTTTTTTTTTCTCCGTAGTCATATAAAATCACACTTGGAGCCCCAGGAGAACTTACCACTCTCATCAATTTTTAGTGTTTGCTAATATGGCTGGATATGAGGAAACAGTTTGAAACTAACCCTTGGTATATAAAATTGGTACACTCTAATTATTAAGTTCTTATTGAATAAGCATGTCCACGTGCTTAAACATAAACCTTTAGACAGTGAGCTTTACAGGCCAATGGAAAAGGAACAACTGTTGAAAGACCATTGCAAACTTCTGTGGGTCTGGCCTTTTCTCTAATAAGAGTCTAGACGTGGCTGGGTAATGTTTTTCTTTAGATCTTTTTATTTGATGGGAAACCTGTTGATCTCAATAATTCTACTGCAAATATATTTACAGGTAAGTGACAAATTTCCCCATCTACATTTCCAAGCTAAACACAGACACTAAATGAAGATGTGGCTATAACATGAAATGCCATGAAGGATCCAAGTTTTGGGGGCACTTCATGCTGTATGAGTTACCTCTTGTTTCATAGCTGTGCAGGATGGCAGGACTCCTTTCACCTTGGTAAATATCCTTCCTGCCATCTAGTTATGCCATTCCTGCATAACCTCTACTGGACCCTGTAAGTGTTGCCTGAATTTGGGCAGAAGAGGGATGGAAATGATTGCTTTAGGTTTCAGATTAGAGTAATGGGAGTAGGCACCTGCTAGGAACAGGAGCCCTCTTTCTCCGGACGCAGACTAGTCTTTGCATGGGCTAAGCAGCATTCCGGCTGCAGAGAGAAGTGCCCTGTGGGGGCCCTTGGCTCCCGCTCGCTGCTGGGGGTGGAACAGAGGCGAGTGGCTCCTGGTGCCGGCGGGGGAGCTGGCTCTGCGTCTGGGATGCTCCCTGTCGACTGCAGCTTCCGTACCGGTTCTTGGCAGGATTCAGCCTGCCTTCCCTGACGAGCTGCTCTTCTGCAGCCAGGAGGCTGTGGTTTCCTCACGGTGGGGGGAACGGGCTGTAAAGGGCCACAGAAAGGGAAAACATCCGTTGGTGTAAACTAAACGCTTGGGAAGAAAGTGTTGAAAGCTTCTGATAATGTATTAGATCCTTTGTGGGTTGAGTAAAGCTTAATATCAGTTTTGTTTGGATATAGGGCTGTAGCGTGACTTGTTCGCTTTGCAGCCATTGAACAGGCTGCCCATTTAATGCTTTTAGTTATCTGAAAAAGTACTAAGTTCACTCACATGTGCACACCTAAAATTATCCGGAAAAGCATTAACTGTTTTCACCTGCACATTATGCGGTGCTTTGATGGTTCATGGTGCTGTCTGTTGGAAATAAATAAGTTTTTGTTGTACCTAAGTGAAATCTTGGAATATATGGTTCTAAAAGGACTCTAATGGCAATAGTGCCTTAACAAAGGTGGAGCAAATTTCCACTGCAAGCCCCGGGGGGTGGTGGCTACAGGGAAATAAACCCTGATAAAGTGCAGTTAAATCTGACTCTGGAGTGCAACTTTGTGGGACCAAGGGCTTTCTCTTTCTAGGCTCTCGGTAGGAGAGATATCTCATACATTCGCATATGTAGTAACGGTTTTAAAAGCCTTTAAATAAAACTTTGCTTTTAATGGTGCAAGAAATAAGGAGGGCTTTCACTGGATCGTTTTCGAGAATTCTGCCGTAGTAACAACACCAGATGGCACTGTTGTCTTTCGGTATTTTGCGTAGAAATTAAACTGCACCATCAGAAAAAATCACCTTAATTATTTATTTTTCTTTTTTTTTTCTGGCCAAGTGAGGCTGAGTGCTTTGAATAAATTTAATGCATATCAGCACAGTAACTGTTAATTTCTTTATTGCTTTGCCTGTGGAAAAGGAGAAATTAAAGGTGGTTTAACTCTTAAACTACAATTTTCTCTTACTAGCTTTGGGGTGGAAGGAAGGAGAGAGAGAAGTACTGTATTTTTGTCTGAGGATATAGAAATCTCTGTGGAAGTGCTGCCTGTTGA
Source organism: Tinamus guttatus (assembly GCF_000705375.1). The sequence goes on along the minus strand of NW_010589212.1, from coordinate 559,777 downwards.
GTTCAAACAGCCTCTTGGATGCTGCTACCATTCTGTAAGACCACTTGGTGGGGCTTGTGTCACTGTTAGCAGCTGTTTCCATATGTGCTAGCCTGGGAGATGCAAAGGCTAAAATTCCTAAGCAAAGAGAGAGAAGGGGAGATCTTGTAAACACCAAATAGTTTGACTAATCTATCCCATCTCATTTCAGAATGCTTTGTCAAGTTCCACCAAAGTATACTTGCAATATAAGAAACAAGGAAGATAATTGTCCTCTTTCTACCAATACAGAGATAGGAGCAAGAAAATAACAACAAACAAAAAGTCCTATCATCCCGAAATATCTTTTCTGAATAGAATAGTTTAGGGCTATTCAAAGCACTGGAGGAGATGGTGTAATGTAATGTAGTTTTTGGCATTCTGAAGCTTACTAAGATTGAGAATAACTTTATCACTCTGTTGAAAAGTGTTTTACAACTAATAACTAAATTTTGGAACATCTCTCAGCAGTAAAATTTGTCTCTGCTAAACAGATGTTGAAATGGAGTCAGAAGTAAAGGATTTGCACATGCTTTTTGTTAGAAATCAGAGAGCAGGGTTTAGCCTTAAAACATCCTCATTTCTAACCGTATATGGTCAGTCTGTCAGATCAAGCTGTCTGTCTGATACTTTCACCAGAGTTTTCTGAATTATATGGTGTCTTGAACAATTCCTTTGTACTGCTGCTACCGACTTGTAGAAGTGTGTTAAAAATATATATTTGAACCAGGGGAAGGGCCATAGGTACAAAAAAAAGTGTCTGATAATTCAGTGTTTGCCTATTTGATGTAGTTCATCTCTCATGAATAGTAGGTATAAAGCTATGATCAAAGTATTATCCGTAAGCTGCAAAAACATAAGCACAAAAATAAAGCATCATTGCTTGTAGTAAAATGGTAATTTAAACAGTGGTAAGCTAGAAATCAGAGCAGGTCAAAACACAGTTCCTGCCAACAGAATCCTGCACCTCAAAGGAAATGGCATTTTATGCAGTCAACCAACAACAGACATTCACAGTATTAACATATGAAATCAAGGCTAGCCACAGAATAAAGTGTGGGTTTGCCTATGGGATTTTGGCTAACCTCATATAGAGTTTCGTTCTACTTTCAATTGCACAATTGAGTGTTAATTTTAAGAGTCTTTCTTCTCATTAAAATGATTGTGTATCTTTCAGCTAGCAATAACAGCATCTCTAATATGGTACAATTTATTGGGGAAGAACTCAAATTTTGGTAGGTACCTGCCAGGACCCGCTAAGCGCTTTCTCTTTGTGTTTTTTTTTTTGTTGTTGTTTGTTTGTTTTTAGTAGGATTGCAGATTCTTGTAGCAGCATCTTTCTTGCTATGTATATTGTACCTAGCAAAACAGCACTTGATTCTTGAGTGGAGCCTGGGGGTCACTGTGATGCAAACAATTGGGAAGGATTAAAATGTTTATGAGTATTTGACATCCCTCGGAATTGAGCTTCATCTGTAGCCAGAAAACAGATCTGCCTTTCTCCATATTTGCTGTTAGTTGATGCTGGAATTACTAGTTCATTACAGAAAACTAATTCTGTCCCAGAATGCAAAGCAATCCAGTATTAATTTATGTTTTAGCTTCTATCTTTGCACACATATCATCATTTCAGATGCATCATATTCAGGATATTTGGCTCCTACGCATGAGTTTTTAGACTTGTAGAATAAATCTAGTTGGAACATACCTATGGGGGTCATCTAGTCCAATCTTATGCTCTGAACAAGTTCAGATGGATCAGGGCTCAGGGCTTTCAGTTTTGAACAGCTGTTAAGAACATGTTTCACAACCTTTCTGGGCCTCTGTTCAGGTATTAGACTACTCCTATGACGAAACCTTCTAATGCTAATCGGAATTTCCCGCATTGCAACTTGTCTGTTGCTGTGCATCTCCAAGAACAATACCCTCCCAGTAGGTTATTGAAGTGATGGGAGAGTAAAAAGTTAACAACCATAACCACCAAATTGCACAAACTCTGCCTATGTAGCAGAAATTCGATGGGGGAAATTTGGATACTCTCCCCTACAACAAGATAGGAAAGGGGAAACCTAGTGCAGGCAGCATGATTTCACCTAACTAAAATTTGCAAACAAAACTAAATGCACTAAAGAATGACGCATTTGTAAAACTTGCCTTATTGATGGTGCAAAGAGCAGATACTCTTATGCATCTCGCCTGAATGTTCTGGAAGGATCCCCTTATAAAGATGACCACAGCACAATCACGTGCTGTGCCTATACATACATATATAGTAGGGTCTATATATAGAGACCCTACAGTCTAACATTGACAAGTTGAGCAGAGATGGAGACAGCAGCTGACCAGCTGCTCTGTCTTGACCATGAGTATCCCTTCCCTCATATCACCTGGGATGATGGTAACTCTTTGCAAGGTTGAGAGTCCCCCGTATGTTCAGGGTGAGGAAACGCTACAGCATTTCATTGGGACAGGCAGCAAACTCCATTTAGTGGTGCTAATTGCTGGTTGCTATTTAGTAATTGGTAAGCTGATCCCTATACCAATGACATCAGATAACGATGGATGTTGATATCATTGAGATCTTACAAATAAAATCAACTAACTAAAGCTTAGTGGTTGTTGCCCCTGTGAGTATTTTACTGTCTTTTTTAATGAGCTAGCACAACATGAAGACAAGATCTTCCCATAATCCTCTCCTCTTAAGGCTGAACAAGTCAAGCTCTCTGAACTTTTTATATGCTCTATGCTCTAACCCTCTGTGGAAGAATTGCTTGAAAATGGGCACTTAGAGAAAAACTAGGGCGTAACAGAGATTATGGCATTACAGAAGCTTGCTTGAGGTGACATGCAGTTGCCACTTCCAGGGTGATTGGTAGGCACCAACTCTGATCCTCCACAGTTCGCTAGGCCATACAGTCTGCCCTCCCAGCAGCTGCAATGAGGAGTAACGGTGAAGCAGAGCCAAGCTCTGCTGCACTCCCTGTGCCGTGCTGCTGATTAGCTGCACGGTAGCTGCCCAGGGGGGAATATACAATAAGATGTCCGGTGCGAAGCCAGCATGCATAGGAGAGGAAAAATACTGCGCTTTGATAAGGCTCAGCAGAGGCCATCAACAAAGGAAGATTGTAACACTGAAATCTCTGAAGAAGAATGGAAAGTACTAAGCGGTTACATATTTTCCAAACCAACAAAGAAGTCACTAACTCAGGAGAAACAAGAACATCACGTAGACTGATGTTGAGGCTGGTTTGCTGCCAGCCTAATGACAAGATGTCCTCCAGGCCAGTTTGAAGGTCAAAGTCACTGGGAGAATGAGAAAGATGAGGAAGGCGGGACCATCACGTTGAGGAATGAGACCCTCTTCTGGAATGTGCACATGCATAGTCTTAGAAGGATGGTATAAGAGGAAAGCAGAGCTTTGCCAGCGCTGGGCACCCTCCTGGCATGCGCTGGCCCTCCGTGAGGAGAACATGAGGGGCAGACTCAGGGGAGGAGGCGACTCCCAACATCAAGACCAACACTGTCTCCGTGGGGACACCCACTATGGTTGAGAAGCTGCCAGCCCCTCCAGTCCCCTGTCTTGGAGAGATGTGTGGTCTTGTGGTCCTGCTGACAAGTATGGTCCGGTAAGTAACTGTTTCCTATTTGTTTGTACTTGTACCTATGTTACTTGATTAAAAGTGTTAGTATCAGTAAGCCAGTCTCCCAGATGTGTTTCATTGTTAAATCCCAAGTCCATCTGGAATAAAGCAAGGGTGGCAAATCTGTCCTTTTGGATGAACTTTGCTTGAACTTTGAATGAATAAGCTCATTATAATGCTAAAATACACCGCCATCCCAAAAGTTACCTGTCTCCGAGGTATGACCGCTCCTCACTGAGCGTGCGCTCTAGATATTCAATTGACTGTACCTTTAAATGAAAGCGAGAAACTTTTTCACCAATCAATAACAAAAGTGAGTGTGGTTACAGTCACTCAAGCACCACCTAAATGTGAAAAAAGTATAAAAGATGAGTAAGGGAGGGAAGAAGGGGAAGGGAAGACTCCATCGTAACTTCTGGAATTGGTCGACAAGCTCAACCTCTTTCCTCCTCTGGGGTCAGAATGCTGCCTGAGGAGATTTGACACTGAGAGTCCTCTCCCATCTTCTGGTGAGAGTTGTTTTTGTGCATTTGTACATTGGAGCTAGCTAAGAACCCCATGCTGTAGCAGAGCATTTCCAGTACTGACATCCAAAATCTGCTTTGTAAATGTTGCATTTGAACAAATCATGCTATTTTTGAACTCAAAAGGCAATAGGACCTGCAGTCGACAGACTGTTGGTGAATCCAGTACTGCCAGATTTGGGCCTATAGTTGATCATATTATTTGCGAACTCAACTCCTTGTTTTGAAGACAGGCGGACCTTCAGTTAACAGAGCATTTGTGAATCCTGTACTGCCAGAGTCAGGCCTATAGCTACCATGGTATTTGGTATCTCTATTACAGGAAGAGTCTAGCTGCCCCAAGTCCCCTCTAACCTCTGAGGATCGGCTGGAACACAAGGAGATTCATCACTTACCAAATGAGTCCCGCCTTCAAACAGCAACATCCTCTATAATCATACCGGTCACTCTGCTGGACTTGCCTTTTTCCTTGGTCTTTTGCTGCAAGCGAACTTAAGACTTGCTGTTCTTCGCGTCCCTCACCAGTTTCAACTTCAGCTGATCTGTTTCTTTCCTAACTTCAATCCTGCACAGCGCACTGCTAGTCTTCTGGGGTGGCCTACCCATCTACCAGTTTCTGTGTTCTTGTGTTTGACTAATTAGGAAGAAGTTCCTTGCTTATCCATGCTGGCTATTCTTGCTCCATTTTTTCACACATCTGAATGGATTACTCTTGCATTTTAAAAAGCAGTTAAACTTCACCTCATGTTTGTGGCTCCCTTTGCCTTGCAGAACAGTCTCTCACAGGAACCTGCCAAAAAATCTTAAAATAAACCAAAGTTGGTGCTCCAGAAGTCCAGGGCTGTAGATCTACCTCTAGGTCTCAGTATTTTAAACTCCAGCTTGTAGTTACTGCAGCCAAGACTGCTCTTCACCATTGCAGCCCAGGCCATTCTTTCTTGTGCAGAACAAGACCAGCAGAGAGTCTGTCATAGTTGGCTTGTTGAGTCCTCATGGCAAGAATTAACACACTTGAGAAATCTCTTGAATTGCTTTTGTCTTGCTGTTTTTTCCTTCTAACAGAGAGACTGATGGGTTTTAAAAACCTTGTAAGCACCCTGTGATTGTATGGCTTCCTTCAGCTTTCTATCTAATTACCAAGTGTATTTCTGAAACACTTGTACATATCCTTCTAGAAGAGTTTAGAAACATTTAATGTCTGGACTGTGGAAGAAAGATAATTTTAGTCTAGTCTGCTGCTTTAGTAGTTGTGATATTGTGCACTGAAGCTGACTGGAGAGAGGTGGGTGTCTCGGATCTGATGGTGTTGAGCTCTTTGTTGGAGAGGTCATCCTAAGCTTTGTCTCGAGTAGTGTGGGGTGACTGCAAAGACGCAGGGGAAAGTTAAGAGGATGGGAATCTAGAAGGAAACATTAAATGGTGCGCTTAGTTCATTTAAAAAGGGAAGATGAAAGGAAGATAGATAGAGCAAGGCTTGGAAGATAAGTGGAGTGCATGTATTCTGGGTGTGAGAAGAAAACTGGAAAGTTGGAGGCTACATGGGGGTTTGGGGAAGAAATCAGGGAGATGCAGAGAATGCATAGAATGTCTGGAATGTTGAATAGAATTGGGGTAAATGGATGAGGTTTGCAGGCTGAACAAAGAACTGTTGAAAAGAGAGAAAGCCACACCTTCTTCACCTATTTTGTCATTTTTTCCCTCTCTTCTGGAGACATATGGAGATTTTTCATTGAAAGATATGGAAAATGTTATATGAGAGATATGTTAAAGGTAACAATACCTGGTAGTACAGATGTAAGCTCATTAAAATAATGGAGTATCAGAAGGAATGAACTTTCTAGTACAGGTAAGAGGTCTGACATTTTTAGTTCCCTTTTTCTTCAGAAATAGTGTATGGAGAGTATAGCATGGTTCGTACATGCTAAAATCTTTTGAAAAAACATAGTACATTAGGGAGCTGTATATAGAATTTTATAAATTTTTTTAGCATCTTTTTTTTTATCACAATAAGCCATTTGTGGAATACTCAACATTCCTTGTACCACTGAAAGTGCTGTTGTGGGTTTTGATGGCAAATGTGGTACATATTCTGGCATATGCTTCTTCTTCTTTTTTCTTTAATATGTATTATTTGTTATGAGACTCTTAGTCACTTTAGAACATTCATTTTTGGTTGTGTTCAGTACCAGCTTTCCTTCACATATGTTTGTTTGATATACAGAACATTCTGCATCTCAGTGTGTAGTTCTTTGATATGATACCATAGTGGCATGTAATGGGGTCTTTCTGTGTGAGATTTTATGATGGGCATGCTGCCTTTGTAGGTGAGACTTGTGGATATTATGAGGAAATAGAGAGGAAAATATCCTGACACTATTGTGTGTTAACTTGATTTTTTTTTGAAGACGGAAATTAAATATTAAGAAAATCTGAGTGGCTAGCCAAGGTACTAGGTAGCAAAAGTGAGCAATCACGTTCCTGAAAGACTGATAACTGTTTCAGAAAAAAAAAAAAAGTAAGTATATATATGTATGTGTGTATACTTTTGTTAGTCTGAAGAGAGATTAAGGGTTGAAAGGGCCAACAGCAGTCCCTTTTCATGTCTAGAAGATGCTTTTTTATTAGTTTTGGGGAGTATTGTCTGAGCAATTGTCAGTTAATTTGGCACTGACAGAAATACTTGTGCATCTGTCAACAAATAAGTATGACGTAATTTTCTGTGGACACGAGTCTTGAAACTTCTTCAGGAATATTATTATTTTTTGAATACTGCTTTTCTCAAAAAGCATTTTTTTTTTAATTAATCATACCAAGTTGTGTACATATTCGAAGTCAATTTTATGTTCTTTCTTACTGACCTTTTGTCTTGTAAGCAGCAATGTTTTGGTGGTTTTAAAATGCAGCTTTACAGGAACGAGACCTTTTCAGTTATTTGGTTTGGTTGTGCTCCCTTCAAGCACTGGTTACTGTGGTTTGTTTTTCTTGGTGTTTCCTCTAGACAGTGCCTTCCTTAAGAACGTATGTCCTGATCACTAGTAACTTGGTTTTCCTCTCACTGAAAGAAGCTGAAGAACATATAGGAATGGGGAGGGTGTTAAATACAAGAACAGGCACACAAAAAGCCAGATCAGGCCACCCAAAAGGGAGGGAAGAAGTGTTTTACAGCATGTTGGAGTCACGTCAATAATGTAACGGTGAGTAATGTTACCGTGTTCTGTGCAGTGCTCCATGAAGCAAGTGTTGCTTCTCTCCTCGGTGAGCAGGCAAGACTGAGGAGGTGGTGGAGGGAACTTGCCCTATTCCGGAGGAAATGAGACTTATCTGTAGGTAGCTCCGTATTCCACAACCTCTCATCTTCTGGAGTGGGCATGCTGATAAAATTTACATCCATGCTCTCACCAGTTGAAAAGTGACTTATACCTATCAAATTTCCTTTCTAATTCTCCTCTTCTGCTTTCATCCTGGCTTTAAAAACTGGATTCCAAGACAGCTACTGTTTGGCCAAAAAAATGTCTGTATTAAGACTGAATGGGTCTTATTATTCTCTGAGATACTTAGAAACAGCATGTCTTTGCATCGTATGTTAAGCAGGCAAGGGAATTTCAATCCTTTTAGTTAACAAGATGTCTGGTGTACCTAGAATTCTTCATGGGCTAACACTAATGCCATCCTAATGAATCTGAACTCTGATTGGAGGCCAGCTCTTTGTTACTATCTTCATGTACTTGATAAGTTTAATTTGTTTTTTTAATTTATCTTGTGTAACTCTATGGCTTATGCTGCAATCCATAAATCTAGTGACATGATTTTCAAAGTATATCTTGATCCCTAAACATTAACTTTCAGTCTAACGTCAGATCTTTTTGTCTTTATATTTCACTTTGGTGTCACTGAAAACAATTTTTATGTTACCTTACCAGAGTTTTTGCAGCTAAATTGAATTCAGTTCCTCTAACTAAATCTTTTAGCAGGAATATATGATATTGCCTTGGTATATGTATGTGCATTTACATTAAGTCAGAATTCAAAATTATTTTCAAAGATTAATTGGGAAAATAATCAGAAAGAAGAAGATTCTTCCTGAGCATTTTAAAAGTATTTTTTTTCCTAAAACTTATTTGCTAGAGGAGGAATATTAATGGTATTATCAGCCTATTTGGTTTATTTTTAAGCTGATCTGTGTCTGAATGCATTATTCTTCAGTATTTTTTATTTCTTGTCATTAGGCATTTGATAAACTGATGGGAGTAGAGAAGGAGGACATATGCTTCCATGTCAGCCTAATGAACTTGTTTTAGAGCACTACTGCAGCTAAGAAGATTTGAGTATAGGATTTCATTTAGGAGATGCTAAGAGGGACTTGATTATTGTGGTAGAAATGGCACCACTGTAAATATACTCTGCTCTCATCAGTGCTTGTATATAGGTAGGAAAGCGATAAAATGTGATGCCAGAATAGATGTGTTGGAGTTTTAGTAACTTTTAAAATAACAAACACCTTTATTAACCCTCCCTTCCAATGTGGGAAAAACTATGTAGATTTAAGTAGAATGATGGATGATGTAAACCCTAGTTATTACCTTGATTCTAAAGTAAATACTTTTAAACAGGGACCTGCATGGAAATCACAGAATCTGTTCCAAAACGATGTATGGAAGAATGATTTTTACAGAGAAAACAAATATTGAATAATTAAATACAGCAGGCTGGTGATACTAATGTACCTAAGGTGTACCTAAGGTTTTTGCAAAAACAATATAACTTTTATTTTGGAAATTGTAGCTATCCACCTAAATGAGAGTCAAGGGCCAGTTTGTTTTATTCAGTTAATCTGCAAAATGGACAAAAATTAAAAGCTGTTCAAATCATGTTCTTTAAAAGGCATTGGTTAATTTCTTTTTTTCTTTTTCCTTTTTTTCTTTTTTTTAGTTTTTCTCTTTTTCTTCTTTTTTATTTTTTGGGTGCTGTGCCGAACACTGAAATAGGAACAGTGGAACAGTATTACTAAGCTCCAGTGTTGGAAGTATTCTGGGGGACCTGTGGGGTTCTTTTCCATGTGGACATGTTTTTAGCTCCATGGCAGCTGGGAATCTGTACCATGAGTGTGCCTAAGTGTTTTCTGAAGATGTTCATGCTTTTTAGTAGGCTTGCTTTTGTCATGAAAGCTCAAGATGACATCATTAGCAGAACTGGAAATTTCCTGCAGATCTGCTGCTTTTTTAGCTTGGCTATCCAGGAGAGCGATTTATAATTCTCAAAGTCTTCCTTAAGGAAGCAATTTTAATGTGTGCAGTGACCTAAGATATTGGAGGTTCCACCTCAAAGTTAGAAAGGGATTTTCCCAAGTTGAGAATGTGGAGAGAAATGAGCAACCGCTGCAGGTTTATGAATGAACATATTAAGCCAAGACATCCAGCCACATAGCACTAGTGACAAATTATAGCAGTATCATGGCCTCCAAAAATGTGCATCCAAAATTTAGTTTAGTGTTTTCCATGATTGCTTTAAATGGGAAAACAGAGAAGTTCTGGGATTGTTAGGTGGTTTGGGACTGCAGAGTCCATTCTAGTTCTGAAGTTAAGGATTGTGACATTAACTTTAATGTAAGAGCTCATAAATGTGGAAGTAAAGGACTTTGCAAGCATTTGAATTGGTGGCTTTTTAGTAAGTTAGTTCCTGACTGTTTTCTTCTTTCTGCTGGTTGAGTTTTCTGAAATAGAGCAAAAACTCCCCTGGTGCCCTTGGATGCTAGGTTTGATATCTGGAAGTTCTTCTGAAGACTTTGAAGTAACTGTTCAGCTGTCCACAGGTTAAGTGTTCTTTTGGTCACCCATGCTGGCATCGTGGTTGGCATTCTCCTTCATCAGTGTCACTTTAACACACTGTAAGGCTAAAGGAACTAAGGTTTTATTATTTACCGTTGCCGTGGTGATTTAGTGTCAAATATGCAAACAGTTGCAGGAAGGGGTGAAAAAGGTCCTTCTACTGTCTCAGGCTTTCTCTCTCTCCTACTTTAAGCAATATAGCTCTAGCATTGTGAATCCTCATTCCCTCAGAGTAAAGCTCTTAAGGCCAAGAAAGAACAGAATTTAAAATATGTCTCTCTCGAAATATTCATTGGTGGAGGTGCTTAGGCTTCATGCATAACATATGGGAGGAATTAGAGGCACACTCTCTCCAGTAGGATTTTTGCTATATTTAGTTTTGCAGCACATTGCAACTTCTCAGTTGTTTTATGGGTTTAGCACAAAGTGATCTTTTGCACTGGTCATCTCAAGTTAGTCAAATAAAAAAACCATATTCCACTTCAGAATGAAATATTGAAAAATATTGAATAATATTGAATATTCCATATTAGAATGGAATATTAAAAAATGTTCCCTTTTAGAATGGTAGATGAACATCCTGGCCTCCCTTTCAGAGAACAAACGTGAAATGCCAGACATTAGAATTATTGCAGGGTTGCAGATTTTTTTTTTCTGCTGTCTGCTGGGGCAGTAATCTTTCTGTGTATGTGTAATCAGTTCTCTTATGAAATATTTATGAAAGAAAATTCTAGAAGTACAAGAATATGGAAAAATGACATGCAAATATTTATAGTGCTGGGTTGTTGGGGTGTGTGTGAAGGGGTAGGTGGGATTTGTTTGTTTGCTTGATCTGGGATTTTTTCACCTGGATAAGAAGTAGGGGTGCATCTCTCTGAATATTGAGCAAAGTTGTCTTGTGCCCTGCAAGGACGTAGAGGATAATACCATCTTCTAGTGAGCAGATAAATTTTAATTGTGCTTACTAATTAGTTAACGCAGATGTTTCTGATGGTATTTCCGCATTTAGGAAAAAAGGATTACATCCCTGACTTGTGCTTGGCCCCTTGAACCTATTTAACATTCATAGAACATGCAAAGAATATTCTTGAATTGGTAAAATTCACTGAAACCTGGAGCCTCAGAAGAGTTGTTATAAAAATGCTGCTATTTTCCTCTGTATGTTTTGAGAGCTGGCAAGGGAGCATAATGCTGTGCGGGGTTCAGTCTGCTGGCTTGTCCTGCAGTAAGGATTTTCTGGAAAGCTCTCACCTTGGAGAAAGTGTAGCCTTCTTGGAAAACAGCTGTCAAGAATAGTTAAATCATTGCCATATTTGATACATTTATCAGGCCTCTGAAAGGATTTTTATTTCTGTGGACTTCCCTCTTTTTACCCAGAAGCAGGTTTGAACCTTTATAAAACTTATGTGACAATATGCATAGGCAACCTCATATAAGTTTGATTCCAAGTAATTTCATACGGCGCTATTTAAATTGATGCCTTATTAAATGTCAACCAAATCTGAATAAGTGTATAGGCTTCCAGGAATACCTACGGCAAGTAAGTCTGTCATTCTTAATGGATAATGTTTAATTGGCAGTCAGTAGTTGTAAGAATCGTTATAAAGCCATAATTCCTGATTTATTGTTTTCTTTCTGGAATAAAATTTAACTGTGTTTGTTAAAAACTTGTGATGATTTGATTTCTTTATGACTATTTTAGGGAATAAAGCAGGGTGGCAGGCAAATTGTTAGTTGTTCTTTGAAAATGTAGGGAAGGCCATTTTATACTGATATTGATTTAACTGATGAAGGTGATTATTTTGCTGTCATTGCAAAGACAGGTTTTTATTATTATTTTCTTTATGGCAGGTCCTCTAGAGAAACTTGTTGCTAATGCAAATGTATTTCATTAGTTAGACTCAGAACTTGACTTTTAATGCAGTTAAATTTCAAAGTGCCACTTCTTCAAAAGAGCAACAATACATAGGGCTAATTCCACTGGTGCAAACTGTTTTTATCTCTTTATTATATTCACCTGTAAAACTAGAAACTAAAAGAGTGTGATATGAGACAATTAAAATATTTTGCTTTTTAATTCAATGCCCTGAAGTTTCTGATTTCCTTTTATCTGGATATTGTTGCTGTGACAAAAATATATGTTCCGTAGTGGCTGTTTGTTAGTTAAAGAAGTAAACACGACAGCTTAAGCCAGAATGGAATAAAAAGGCTGTGTAACTTTGCCAGTAAAGTCTTCTTGGAGAGCTTGAATGCTTTAACGACACTGTTGAAGCATTTCTACATTACCAGGCTTGGCTGTGTATGTGACCAAGGGCACTCAAACAATGGACTGCTGGCTAGAAAAAATATCTTTATATTTTAAGACTCAACAATATGAAAAATTAGCAGTTTCTTCAGTGTTTAGTTAAGATGTGGGTCCTATCTTGCTCTTAAAGTATTTTTAAGACCTGAATCACCAGACTTAACTTGTGGTTATACTACTGCTTTCAGTACATGAGTAAGTAAAAGCTTTTTGTGAAGTCAATGCACTTGAATCTGACATACAATGGTTTTTAATGGAACTGAGGCAGAGCTCTAACTATGTAAGAGCAATTTAATGTCTGTGTTTCAGCTCTGTACTGGCAGTGGAGGTAGCTCAGTAAGTGCTGCATAATCTCAGTGGCTGAAGAAAAGTTTGTGCTACAGAGCTCCTTTTTCTGTGCCAGTGAACCCCACCAAGCCTATGGCTCTATGTGGATTTTCTGTAAAAAAGGGAAAAAAAAAAGGATGCTTCAAAAAAAGATACCCCAAAATACGCTTTATTGCAAGAAAAGTGTTGTACCTACAAAGTTTTGTTGACCTACACACAAAACTTATTTTTTTCTTACAAACATCTGATTAAAAATTTACAATGTTTCTTTTTAAAAACAAAACAAAAACAAAAAACAAACTGAACAAAATAAAATAGATGAAGAATCACTGAATATAACTTGATACTAATCTTTGGTCAGCATTGATATGTGTTTGAAACAAACCTGGAGTCAGAATGTGATTTGGCTATTTTCACATATGAGATCCTGTTACAAGACTAGTTACAGTCATTAGCTGTCAAAAAAAGCACCATTAAGACATACACTTAACACATAATGGTAATTTAAAAAAAATTACTAAAGTAAACTAAATGTCAACTCATTGTACAAACATCTTCCTTACAAAGTAAGCTATGATAAAACGAGGCGTACGGTGTATAAAACTACAGTATTAATGAAACTTCTAACAAATGGATTTCAAATACACTTTCTTTGTTTTTGCTCCATAATTAGTTTGCACATATGGCAGTCCTGATACAGCTCTTGATTTTTAGTAAATGCACCATTAATTCAAACCAGCACCAAACAGTATGAAATATCAGGCTTTGCCTTCAAAGAGACTTGTTTTCTTCAGCTGCCTACAGTAATGCAAGTATGTAGAGCACCTTTTTTTTGAGAATGAGGTGTTGTGGTGTTATGTGTGGTTCCTTGAGGTTATCAGAAGGAAGTACAGTACAGTTTGGTTCTGCAATTCTAATGGTATTAAAAGCAGTCAAGGTATTTTGCTACAGTGGTTGTGCCTCAGCTTCCAGTATTTGATGTGGTTGATTCAGAATACAATCCTAGTGACCTGCTGTGAAATATGATATTTGCAGAGGCTAATATTGTAATTTTTGTCCTTTAAAAGACTTTTCTTTGAATCCCCAAAGTTTTGCAAGAGCACTTTCGACTATCTAGAGGATGAATTACAGTGCTCTTTCAGTTCTGATATCTTTCAAAATTACTTGTGTGCTATTTGGATGACTGGCACAAATAGGAAAGGAAACCTCTTTCAAGTCTACTTTTTTTTGTGTGTGTGTTTTTTTTGGTTTTTTGTTTTTTAAGAAAGCACCTCTAAAATGTTATAGCTCAAATTTATAAATCTAAAGAAAAACAACCAAGTTTCCCTTTTGTTTACATAATTTGTTACTTTCTCCATATATTACTGCATTAAAAATAAATAAACATCTATATTTTTTTTTAATTAGCAACTATAGCAAAATACCCAAAGTGTTACAGACTGCTAACAGGAAAAAATAGCTCACATTTTTTTTTGTGCCATTTAGTGCCATATGATGACCTCTTGAACTTTAGCTTTTTAATATACTTTTAAATTGAGGTTATATAAAAGATACAGTAACCATGGCCGCCTTTGTAATCAGGCTTTTGGCCATGGAAGAGTCTAAGTTATCCCCCCTGCAAATGTAGCTTTGCAGTCTTGGCAGGATGGAAGGAAAGAGGTCTTTTCCTCTCCCTTTTCCTCCCAAAGTCAGTGATTTTCTTAAGCTTTTGGGAAACAGGCATGTTCAGATAGATAAGCAGAAAGGGCTGGGTGATGAGCGGGGCTAAGGCTGGAAGGGGCTAGTAAAGTTCTATCCACAGCCTCATTCTGAGAGCGTCTCCAAGCTCTCCTAGGAGGTAGTTGTCCTCATTGCTGCCTTCCAGTTTCCTTAGCTCCTTTTTCTTATATAGAGGAATGCTAGTGATTTCCAGTGTGTAAGTTCCAGGCATGGATTTTTTCTTGGCTGTGTGCAAATAGCTGAGTCCCTCCCTCTGGTGGAGCCGAAAGACGCCCTCCTCGTTGCCGTGTGAGATGATGTAGCGCACGTGGTTGGTGAGGGGCTCTATGGCTGGCATGAGTTCTAGGAGATGCTCTTTGCTATGGAGCCTGGAGATGTTGACTCTCATCTTCAAAGGAGTATCCATATCTAGGCTTTCCAAGCTAATTTGGTCCACCATCTGAAGGGAAGAAGAAAGTATGTTTAGAGAAAGCGAAACACACATTCACTCTCATTGAGGGAGGAATAATAAATGACTATTAACAGTTTCTGCTTTTCTTAAACTCCAGCTGTGAAAGAATCTGTTGTAAATCTTTCCCAGCTGGGAGAACTGCTTAACTCTGTATAACACACCCTGTAAATCTTAGATGTTTCTCACACGGCCTTAATGGGATAATGAAAGTTATAGCATCAAGTCTATAGAGGGACTCAGATTTCAGTTTCTTTTCAGATTCTGTTTAACTTTAGACTTGCTGAAAGTCTGTATAAAGAAGAGGCGTATGTCTAGTTGTGCCTCTCTATAGCCTTTACTGCACTAGCTAGCTTTAGCAAGCAAACTATGTGCTTCACTGTGGAATATTATAGAATAGGACTCTCATCAATATTGTGCTGCAATTTCTTGAAACTTCTAGTAAAAGAGTCTTTATGAATCATGGCTTCTGCAGTTAGAGTCTCTGTTTGGTCACATTGGGAGTATAATGATTAAGAAAGAAACTGAAGTAAGAAAAGAACTTCTGTATTCTTTGCCTCCTGCATAACTGACACGTTGCATCCTATTTTGATCACTAAGAGGAGTGCAGAAAATTTCCTGTGGTTGTTTTGCTGTGTTGTATTAATACTATTATTTAACGAGAGCTTCACAATGGTGAAGGTATGCTGCAGGTATGAATCTGTCCTGATGTGTTGGCTGTGAACACACTTGCGGGCCCTGGTGAGTGCAGTCCTATGAAATCTCTAACAAGCAACAGCTTTTGAAAGTGCTTCTAGAGGAAAATCAAACAATCATCACAACAAAAAACAAAACCAAAAAGCATAGGCTGTGATCCTCTTTAGGAAGTCAGACACTATGTCAGGAATTTAGCTTATTTGTTAGGATCCACTTGTAAAGAATTCCCTTTTTCTCAAAGGGAATTCCAAGCACATGTGAGTATATATGGGTACTGCTACGCAATTACACTGCACTGTAATTAAAAACGTGTGGTAAAAACAAGGAATATCTGTGGATGTGAGCAACTGCTAAAGCATGTAAAATGCTGCAGCCCATTCAAATCATGGTCATGAAACCTTCTTCTGTGGCTTTATGGACATGAAAATGTGTGCGTGTTTGTGTGTTTTTGTTTGTTTAAACTGCTCAAGTAACTCTGGTACTCTCATATTAGAAACTGAACAGCTCCATGCTACAATTAAAACTGTGTAACAGTTTCTGAGTGGTACTTCTTTCTTCCCTCCAACCCTCCAACTCCTTCTCTTAAAATATTTTGTGGAACTTGAGCTCTGTCCTGCTCAGGTGAGGGCTATAAATATCATGTTCTGGTAAGATGTGTGAAATACTCAAATTCAGTGTGGATCAGGTCCAGGAGGAGTAAGAAAGGGCAAAGAAAAGGGATGTTTGTGTGGACTGTGGAAGTGTATGAGGAAATCAAACATTCAGATTAAAAGTGCCAACACTATATGCTTTGGAGCATGAATTTCAGGGTTGCTGCCCTCTAGAAACTCTGCCAAGATTAGAACTGGTATTGCTGGCAGCAGCTGTGTGTAGTAGTAGGTACTTAGATGGTGGTAACCGAGGATTGTTGCAAGTCCTTATATTTTCAGAAAGGAGACTTGTTTCCCTGTTCCTTAAATGGAAATTATGTGGTCAGAGCACCTTGCCATTTTAGTTGGGGACTGGAATGTTTACCTAAAGAAACTTGGTCAATGGATCTGGAAACAGATTCTTCTTGCTATACTTTTTGATTCAACTCCCCTTGCAAAACTAAAGGAAAAAAAGTCTCTCTCTTCTCACCCACCCCAAGAACAATCCAAGTCATTGTGCTATTGCTGCAGCTTTCAAGACAGCATTGCATCATATAGATAATGCAGCAATAGGTACAGAGGCATACTCATTTTAACTTTTTTTTTTAAAGGCATTTAAAAGGCTTAAACACTACTGGCCTTCCCTGAGAATCCTATTACTTACTTTCAGAAGCCTACAAAAGCAGTATGAAATGTTCCAGCCTTAAGCCTAATTCTCAAATACTTGAGCAATATCTTGAGCAATTTTGCCAATCTAGGATTTAAGTACATCAGTTAACAGGGAGTCCAGTTCCCACTACTTGTGAGTAACCGTGGAACAGATGTTCAGATTTAAATAATCTGCTTCAAGAAGATCTGTTTAGCTGTCCCAGACCATAAGATACTTTTCAACCTCCTAGAAAATAAAACTTGAGATCTAAGGTATCATAAATATTACAGGCCAACAGCAGAACAGATTGCAGGCATCGCGATTGTCCTAGGCCTCTGCATTTCTCTGAATCTGAGATATTTCCAGACCACATCTTGCACTACAAAGGATTCGTTACAAACTTTAAAAAGTGTTTAAAAAAAGTCATAACTGTTTATATCTTTCTGACTGACTCGCCATCCCTGCCAACAGGATGTAAGTGTGAAAATATGAGGGAGGATAGGGGAGAATACTACTTTGACCAGTGAATGTATCTCTATACATATCCTCCAAATATATTACAGTGTTTATTTACCGCACTACGTACAGTGTCATTAATGCTTCTCTTCCTCCTGTTGTCCTTCTTGGAGTAGCCATTGATCTTGCACTCGTAACATGCTTCAGGGGACAGAGCGTTCTCTTCATCAGCATCCCCTTCCAGTGGCAGGTACTGGCCTTTGTTGAATCCCATCCCTGAGACACAGTGGCTGTTGATTAGAAGTAATTGTTTTAGTGACGATTTCCAGTCTTACAAACTCTCACATTAGATGGAAAGCTGTCCCATAAGTCAGGTCTGCCCTCCGTTTTTCTTCCCTCATAAGGAGGTCTGTGGATGAGCAGTGTGACATATTGAACCAAATATGCCTTTCAGAAAGGCCCACTGGGTCTCAGATAATAGACAAATGTTGTGAAAGAACAGCAAAAACAGCTTCCCTGAAATTTGACATAAAGGTATTGGAAGAATCTCCATTTAACTTTTTAGGTTGAGCAATATAGTATAAAACATTCAGTTATATGAATGAAGATTGTATCTTTCCTTATGTAGTAGCAGATTTGTGAAGAAGTTTGTTGTGCTAATATTGAAGAGAGAATCAGAAGTAATTGCTTGTATGCTAGATGTAAATTTAGAGTGCTTGTATAAACACATTGAATTTTCTACTATTGCAGATGTTTATACGCAGCTATATAGGTTGTACCCAAAAGGACTGGACAGGTTGCTGCTAAGTGGTAGTCTGTCCTCCCCTGACACCTCTGCTCTTCAGTCTGACTACTGCTCAATGTTTTTGTGGCCCTCAGAATGTGTGTTTTCTGAGGACTACACTAGAAATACTCACCCTTGCCCAACTCTGTAATAGCCGGGTGGACAGCCACAAAGATAACCACCTTCAGTGTTGGAACAACCATAATTGCAGGGATTCTTGGCAGAAGAACACTCGTTCACATCGTGGCATGCACTTGAGAACTGGTCATAAGAAAATCCAGATGGGCAGGCACACTTGTAACTTCCAAGTGTGTTGTAGCAGGAAGCAGAGCCACATGCATTAGGGTTGGAACATTCATTTTCATCTAGTAAGCAAACGAAAGTTTATCAGTATCTTTTGATCTGAATAGGCAGCAGAAAGCCATGACATTGTAAAGTTCAAGCTTAATCTGTAAGCATAAACTCTAAGTTCTGTGGCTCTAGAGCAAGTCTTGAAAAGGGCTTGGCTTGACCTTCATGTACTCAATATGACCATCTTAATATGTTAATGTCTTGCGTACTTTCCCCAGTCCTGGGTGTAGTTTGCAGGGATTTAGGTGAGGCTGGCATGGAAACAAAAAGTTTACTTCATCTTTGACCTCAGCAAGTCATTTTCCCTGGGGAGAAAGGGTATTGCCTGAGGTCCCGAAGATGCATGGGCTGAAGACGTATTTGAAGATGGTCAATGACTCCCCTCCTCCTTGCAGTACAAAATTACAGATACTTTGAGGGGGAAGGTGCTCTAAATAGTTAGCCCAAATGATAGGAGGGGGAAAAAAAGGAAAGCATTATCTTCATGTTACAGGTATTTATGTCTGGATGATGACTTCTTCCAGACATGTGGCCAAGATAAGAAATCAGAACTCCTAAACATAAACTGCGAGATTACTAAGTTTAGTGTGGAAATAGCTGTCAATGCCACCAATAAATGTGACACGGGTATTTCAAATGGAATGGGTGTGGAAGTCTCTTATGTCTCTATTCTGGTTAAAGTCTGGTTTCTTCATTCCTCCCATCCTGTTTTAGCCATGTTTTTCAGCTACTTTTGATGCTGCTTGCAACATTCTGACAACTCGCATTTCACTTGTGTACCTCCATATGACTCTTCCAACCTACCTCAAAGCTTCAGCCCTTAATCACTCCAGTATAATGTTTCCCCATTTTTATCAGTCCATCTGTCCATCTTATAATATTCTTGCCCAGCTATTTTCATGTGTTGCCATCACACTTTCTATGGCATTTTTTCAAATGTTTTCTGAAGTTAACAATTTGACCAAGCTGGTTATGAAAGTTTGGACAGTTAACTATCAAATTTTCCTACTTTTGAATGCAAATAATCTTACAAAAGTATATAAAAGTTAGTTGAAAAGCAAGATTTAATTTACTTACCGAAAGTTTTTTTTTCTTTCTTTCTTTTTTCTTAAAGAATGCTTACAGATATCTGCAGTACTCAGTCTCTTCTAGTATCTATTGAATAACTTAATTGCTTTTCATGAATTTTGGGAAGGGGCATTTTGAAACCTTTTTTTTTTTTTTTCCTACCTGACCCGAAGGCTTCTGATGGTGATAGGTATCATTTGTAAAAGCATGTTGTCCTGTTTGAGATCCATCATGATCTCCTCTAATTCCTAGTTGGAGACTGATAATGGGAAAATACCTATCAATAGGTGACAGGAGGCATTCTTGTCTGGTGCTTGCTGTAACTCTGCTTAGAGCAGTCAATATGCTATTTAATATGTTCCTGCTTTTAATTTTGCATTGGGTTTGTGTGCTACTTGTAAACTGGAGTTATTGCGTAAGGATGCAGCAGCTTACATGGGACTTTGAAGCAGCAGACTCTTGTTGCTTTCCCCTACGTTTCCTCTTCTGTGCTTTGTTATTTCTTGGTCTGCCATTTCATAAGGCATCAAAATGACTACAGTATTCATCAGGTCTTCCCTAAAGACTCCAGATGTCTGAACTAGTGCTTCTCTGAAGGGGCTATATTATTCCTAATCTAATGCTAGATCCCAGTGTGAGTCTAGATATTTATTTTATGTCTGATGTTATGTGTTTTGCTAGGACTATTGTTCTTGCTTTGATATTGGTTTAGCTTCTTCTAAGTTCTATCAAACATAGTCTGACAGACTAGTATACTTTCTTTTCCTTTGAATTCCTGCATTTCTTTAGCTTTTGATCAAAGGTTTTTATGTTTCCCTTTGCCTTTAGCTGTTATACAATGATCATCTGCAAACATTTGTTTCACTCATCCTACTACAGTGAGTCTTTTGTGTGTGTTGTACCATGATGGAATATAAAATGTACTATTCTGAAATGTTACTGCTAATTCATAATCTTTCCTGTGTATCCTCCATTCTCATTTGCAGGTATTTTGGCATTCCTTCTGTGTCAATTGGAGCGTGAGTGATTTGAGTCCAGACTATATTGTGAAAAACGAGCGAGTTTCTGGTACATTTGGTAATCAGCACACGTATTTAATTTATCCCAGCAAGGATATATTTCCCTATGGCTCTTTTCCTCACCAGTGTCATTAGAACAGAGGAGTATTTTTTGAGAAGGGAGTCAGAATGCAGGCAGGACTAGGACTTGTCATAACAGGACAAGTGTGTCGCCTTATCTCATGTCATTCAGGGGTGTTGGGAGTAGTAGATGGGGCGGGGACAGAAATTTCTGGGTTCTAACACCCATAAAAACTTTATCCCTGTTCATTCTTATCCATAGTTGGTAGTTGTTCCTGAAACGACTATGACACACTTGCATTTTAATGTATTGTAAGCAATTTATTTCCTTACCAACACATTGATTCCACTGGTAATGCTGAATATACCCTTGTGGGCATCCACATCTGTATCCACCCAGAATGTTCTGACAGCCATGCTGGCACCTATGGTTTCCATCACATTCATCCACATCTTGGCATTGAGAGAAGAACATGAATCAAAATGTGTTTATACATGTTGCAAAATGCCTTATGTTGCTTTGACCATAATCATCTAAATAATAGTATTTACAACCAAGAAGTACTCATCCTATCATTCAGGTTAATCTTTATCTCTGTCAGTAATATAATTTGAGGTTTGAAACCTGAACTGCTTTAGTCAGATTTGGAGAAGAAACACTATTCCTAGTAGCTACGTAGGATATGGCTTTGATTATCATATATAGGATTGGAATGTTTTTGCATCTCTGTTTTCAAACAATCTAAATAAAAATACAAAACATATATTTTCAAACAAAATAAATAACAATAGGAATGCTTAAGGAGTGTCTGAAGGTGAGAAACACATATCAACCCTAAAGGTTGTGCATTTGTTCATCTTTGCCAGCTAAAGAAAAAAGCTATCTAAAATGTCCCTTGAGCCATGTGTAAATGAAGAAGAGAGACATAAAACACACAAAAGAAGTAAAAAGAAAAAAAAATGGCACTGATCTGAAGCAGCATCTAATGTAAGAATTACATACATACCAAGCTACTGTAACCAGCCTAATGCATCAGGTGCAATACGTACTGCTAGTAGAAAATAAAAATCATGTATGACATCACAAATTCCAAGTTAATACTCTATTTTGAAACAAATTCAGTAGAATTGGGCTGTCTAAGAAAACCATACTGGAAGCTGTCCTTTTATTAATAATGACACAGCAACTGTGATGTTTTACTTTCATGTGTGTCTTGTGAATCCCTCGGCATGTGTCATTCAGTGTTTTCTTCAATAGGTATTGGCTGAAGAACACAGGAAGAATGCATGTGCTTTATGAAGTAACCTGACAAACTATATACTATTTTATATAGGCTATCGGGGGTTATTCTGCAGTGCTAGCCTAGAAATAGACTCCAAATATCAATTCCTGTTTTAAATGGTTTGTTAAAGCAGTTGACATTGCGATCCCATAGATTTGTGCAAATAAACCTTTGCATTTATAAATCTCAGCAGCCAGCTGGCCTAATACTGCCTTTCTATTTCTTCTTTGCTCAAAATCCAAGACCCTCTGAAGATGATGGAATTCTCACGTAGAGATCTTCTGATCTGGGCTACCTTTTCTTGGCCAGTAAAGAGAGAAAAAGCATTAGAATATAATTTATATTTTAACTGTACTGAACTGCCCTTCTCTATGTGTATCTCTGTAGTGCCTTTATAGCAAGAATTTCAGAAATTTATGTGCTTCAGGTGAATGATTAAAATCAGCTTAAACAAAAATTGTAGAGAGAATCTATTTAGTGTTAGACAAGCAAAACAAAAGAAAAACTAGATTTAGGTGCATAAAACTAGGTGAAGCTTAAACAACTCTATAAACAGTTGTTTGAGATTTCAGCTGTCATGATTAGTTTTGTATACTAATCATGTTTAAAGACTACATATATACACACTTATGCTTAATATTTCTATGTGCATTACTTAAAATTTGTTTTGATATTAGTTTTGCTGTATCTGACACTCTATTGCTGTGATTTGTTTTTAATATTATAGGAATCACTTGACCCAGAAGAAAGGATTTGCACAGTGAAGAATAATTTAACCTTTGCTAGTTACCTTCGCAGTTTCACTAGTTACCTTCACAGTTTAATCCAGTAGAATCCAAAGAAAATCCCCTCTGACATTCACAGGTAAAACTTCCAGGAGTGTTTTGGCATATTCCTTTTGATCCACACAGTGATGGTTGAGAACCACATTCATTGTTATCTTAAAAATACAGAGGATAGAGAAGAAAGTTGCTAGATCTTGGGATAAGAAATTAGGCACATTCATGTAGTGTTTATTTAGAGGTCAAAAACAGCGGTGCAAAAATGTATTCTGGAAATGTAATGATTCAAATGTCAGATGACTTCATGACTTATGAGGAACTACAAGTACTTAATAAATTGGAAAGCCAAGTTGTAATTCAGTTATGAGTGTGAAAGACCTAGGGTATGTAATTCCTGATGGGAGAAAAAGATCGCAATTCTGTATTAGGTGAACTAAAATGGTTTCAGTTGGTTAGATATGCATAAATGCTGTTAAAGAAGAAGCAGCAGTATGTTTTTGTTTAACTATATTTTAAATTTGATTTTAATACTTTACACCCTTTGTTGTCATCTGGTTACACTTAGAATATAATAACATGCATTAACTATATACAACTGTTTACTCAGCAAGAAAATACAAATGATAGATGAACTTTAATTTCTTTTCCTTTTTTTCTTCTTTAGCTATAAGTGCTGCTTTTCAAAATAAGTTTTTTGGACTGCTCTGTATTAATGCTCTTTATATAATGCAAAAGAGAGGAATGAGAATTGAGAACGTCCTTCTTATAGAAACAGGGAGGCAAGAAATACCATGTTTTTCTTACCAATACAAGCTGTGTGATGCTGAGTAAAACCAGGAGGACATTTGCACGTGAAGCCTCCAAGGGTATTGACGCAAAGAAACTGGCAATTGTGTTGTTTGGTTTGACATTCGTCAAGATCTGAAAGTAAGAGATGTTGTTGTCTTGCAAAGCTAACCAAAAGAGACTCAAGTCTAAATTGCAGAAATTACCACACTTTGAAATTATCTTCTGTTAAGACAAAGCACAACAAAATTAAAGTTGCTAAGTATTACTTTCTTTACCTTTACAAGTCTTCCCATCTTCCTGAAGCAGATAACCCCGGGGACATGAGCACTGGTAGCTCCCCTCTGAGTTCTTGCAGATAAAATTGCATGGTTTAGGAGACTGGGAACACTCATCCAGATCTAAGGAGACAAAGCAGTAAATATTTACTGTACTAAATTTCTTTTCAAGAAAGATTTTAGCAGGAAAAATGACAGTGATTTTAGTTTTTTTTCTAAAGACTAAGCCTTTCATTTCAGGCATGCCATGGTATATTTGGGATAACCAACGAAAGAGTGGAAAAATGTAGCCCGTAAAACAATGAAAAACTTTGTCAATCAAAATGGTTATATATTTGAAATGCATTTTCCTCTCATAATGCTATCAACCTTTATTCCATGGCAGGAATATTGCCTGTGTAGCTTGTTTCTGGATTTTGCAAAATTGTATATAAAAGCAGAAATATGTATTAGCAGAAGAATGGAAAGAAATGGAAAGAAACAAAAGAATTGCTATGATAAAAGAGCTTAGAGAGGCTGACCGAGATCTGCATTGTATAATTACAGAACAAACGAAGAAAATCAAGGATTAAGATGATGAATCTTACCCACACAAGATGTCCCGCTTATATCAGTGGTATACCCAACTTTACAAAAGCATCGAAAGGAGCCCATGGTGTTGATACACTGTCCATTTCTACATAAGTTTGGCATGACCTTACATTCATCAATATCTGCACAGAAAATATTAAATATGTCACTTTTTATAAAATAGGAAGTATTTCTTTGGTGTTGGTTTTGAATGTTACAGTACAGTTGAATTCTCCTTCTGAACAAGAAACTGAATGAAAAAAGCAATTTTAATATGGAAATGATACTGGGAAAGGAAAAAAAAAGTCTTCCTCTTACAGTTTATCCCTGCCATGATTCTGACAGATATTTATACCTCTTTTCTTAAAAAAAATGGCCATGACTGAAAATTCATCATCCAATTTTCATTACTATTTTCTGTACCAAAAATTTCCTGCTGCTTTACTGGATAATGAGGTTGCAGTTTTGTTGACTCAAAAGGCAAAACCTACATAAGTGAATTTTCTCAAGACTTGATTAGATGATGTTTAAAAAGCTGTTACCACAATTAAAAATCTGGTTTAGCTTTGGCTCCCTCTAGAGAAATAGTAACTGCAAAGCATTCAGTGAACACTCCACATGATTTTGCCTTCTGCCATGTGTGAAGCTTTTCAACATACAAAAGCTTTGGGATGGCTCTTAGCATTTGGTTGTTTGCTGATGCCTCCAGTTTCAGATCCCAACCCTAAAATTTCTGCACAGCTGTGAGTATTTCTATTGCGGCTACTGTTTAAAGGTGTTTTTAATTTCTGGTCACTCAACAACATTTGAAAAATCAAACTCTTCCATTTTGCAGGAAATTCTTCAAAGGCGCTTCAAAGAGAAAACTGCATTTTCTTAATTATGTGAGTGTATTATTTTCCCCTTTATCCCTGCAAATACCTCTTCCATCTGTAGCATAGCCTGGCCCGTGTGGACAGAGTTTCTTATAGTGGGCAGTTCCAGGAAGCGGACAGAGCTCACACTGGTTACCCCAGCCCCGGCCTCCATCGCAGCAGCACTCTGATTTAGTGACGAGATTTCGGCTGCTTGAAGCCATCTGACACATAGTCTGTAAAACTTCAGCAAAGCAAAACCCTTGGCGATTATCTGCAAGGGAGAAGCACAGAGGTAAAGAAAGAGCAGAAGATAAATAACTGATCCATTAAAATCTGATGTATCATCTGCTCTGTTATGAATATGTGCAAACCACTAGAAGATTAGAGCAAACAGACTTTGAGGTGTATTTTGACTTAGACTTTAAAAAATTTTCTTGTGCTTTGTGATAATTTGTTGTCCTTCCAAATTTATTCCAGACATCTGAAAAGTTCAGAAACTGCTTACATCTTGTGGGAGTTTGACCCCTAGGAAAGATGTGCCCTGAGGTATCCCTGACAAGCTTGCTCGAAAGTCACATGGCCTGCAGGCCAAACTGGGTTCCCAATTAGCATGCCTACATTTGGTTTGCATTTGAGAGACTTACTTGGTTTTTAAGAGCTCAGGGTTTATGCATTTGTTTTACTGGCCAAAACATAATGTCTATCCAGAAATATAATTACACTGGTGTGTTAAATGACAAAATACTTAGTTTTGAAGCTTCTGCACAATTCAGTGTCTTTCTAATTGTACTCCCAGTTTGATTATTAAAAAAGAAATTTATGTTATCTAACCACAATGTTATCTAACCAGTAAATTTCTTGTAAGAAACACATAAAAATAAGGTTTTTCCTTCATGCAAAACTTCCTTTGCATAGCCAAGTAACAACAAGGCTGCCTGCAATGAAGGTGTCACTTCTGTCAGACAATATATTTGTGATTGTAGTGATTTGTAAGAGTTGATGGAATCTGTTTAATTGCCTGGAAGTGTGTTTGCTTCCTGAGGAATATTCTTTTTTCCTTTTTTTTAGAAGTGTAGCTAATTCCATTGTAAGTTCCATAACTATTTGACTTTGAAATAACTGAAGCAAATTTAATTGATTAAATCCACTATAATAGGCAATTGCATTTATCTCACAGCCTAAATAAAAATTTATAATGAATTTTGAAGTTACTACAAGGAATGAGAAAATGTGAAAATTCCATGAAACTTTTACACTGCAGAATACACGGGAGGGCAAGTGGGAGCATTACTATACAGTGTATATATAGCTGGAATGTGATTGTTGGGTTGCTTTTATTTTTCTCGATAGTAGTTTATATTTACTACTTAGCTAAAGAGATAAGGATGCAGCGAAGTACTGGCTTTAATACAGATTCACGTTTTCAAAGCTTTTTAGGAAATGCATTAGCATTTGGTCTTAAGCACTTGTGAGCCTGTTGAATTCTGTGTTCTATTTAATGTTGTTGACTGTTATGTTCATAGTTAAGTTTCTTCAATTCTTATTATTTTGCAGACCCTGCTTCTGATGATTAGTTGTATAAGGGGCATTATAGCTGAATGAAACTTAGTTGTGTGAGCCTTGAACACCCAAGTTTATTAAGGTTACATACTAAGAAGTCTTGATTCTGTCAAGCTATTTTAAGTGTCAAAATAACTGTCATTGGGATTTTCACTGTTGACTCCTACATGCTAACACTTTTTTTTTTTTCATATTGTGCAAGAAAACTAATGAATTGAGATCAATCCCTTTTCTCCTAAATGGGTGTACTGTGCAGGTCCCTGTGTGTGTTTTGAATCGAAGACCATATAACACTTTACTCCCCATTTGAAATGTGAAATAAATTTTAAGCTGAACAGAATAAAAATGTATTCACAATATATTTAAATTGTTCTAAATAAATATATATTTAGAACAATGTGATCTGATAGACTTTATGTTTCTGCTTTAGTTCTGAAGAAAGACTTGCTTTCAGCCAAAATAGATTTTTCAGGGTCACTTCTGACTGTGAAGAGCCTAAAGGAAAAGCAGAAATGAGTGAATTGCCCAAAGCATTGTTTTCAAAAAATATGTTTTTTTCATATGCTCAATATAAGCAAGCAATAATGAACTCCAAGCAGGGTATTTCCTTGACATTAATGAGTAGCTGGGGTTAATGGCCTGTGGCATCCTCTTCCCATATGGTCATTAATCCTCAGGAAATGCCCTAAACTTTGAATGTTATTGCTTTGCTGTAGAATCAGCATACTACTGATGACAATTTATGGGGAGCTGATTATATAGTACATAGATAGCAATTTTTTAAATAAAAATTCTTAGATATTAGCAAATACACTCACATTTTCATATGTTGGCACTTTAAAATATCTGCACTTCAGCCATAACCATGAAAACGTTTCTGCAGCTGCCTTCTGATTTAAAAGGGAACAAACAGTACTACAGTGCAAATGGCATTCTGAGTATAGGGAAAAAGAAATACAGCTTGATGAATGCAAAGGCCTTCATTCGTGTTCAATATGCAGGCTTGCCTCTAACTTTTTAAGATGTCTTACAGTGAATCAGCTTTTTTTTTTTTTTTTAAGGAGGGGAGAGCGAAATTCTAGTATTCTGCATTCATAATTGCTGCCTACAGTAACGATTAAAAAAATTATTTTTCCAGTACTATGATGCCCTTTAGTTTGTCACCTTTTGATTTCTGCTGCTTGTTCAAAAACACCTAAATTTTGTCTGGATGATGTTGCTCAGGATCATGTTTATGCTTAAATCTTTCCAGGATTTAGATGACCCTAGGTGAAACTCCTAATTGCTAGACCTGGTTGACATTCTCAGGATGCTTCTCTCTCCTGTAGAGGATCGTTTTTTTATTTCTGTAGGTAAGAGCTGTTAGGTACTCAAAAGTCTAACTGATGCTCTGCATCCTTGCATGAGTTTTATAGTCTTTCATTTAGCATGAAATGCCAAAGAAGCACTTACCAAGACACTCGGTGCCTGACGGGCTTGCCTGGAATCCTTCATTACATTCGCATCGGTAACTCCCAATAATGTTCATGCAACGACCATTTTCACAGATACCTGGCTTAGTACGGCACTCATTTTCATCTTTACATAAATACAAAATGCACAGATGAATATCAGGTTATTGTTACAAGGAAATGTATGAAACTCCTAGAATATATTTAGAATATATACCTAATACTTGCAATAAGTGAAAAAAAGAAATAAACAACTGAGTAATTCCTAATAAAGATACCAATGCCTTATATACTATATCCTAGGGCGAAAACTTTGATCCTTTTCCGAAACAAAAGAGCAGAACATATTTGCAGGGGAGCAAGCTGCATTCATTCATAACTTTTATGGGACAAGTGACAAACTGGAATAGATGCTGGATTTGAGTCATAAATAGAAATAAATAAATAAGTCCACTTAGTAATAATTAAGAAAATGTCTCTGGACATGTTTAACCTCTATTGCAATCAGTCATGTTCCAGTCAATGAACTGTTTGCCTAAAGTCATTTACAATCCTAGACTATTTCTTCCATAGCTAATGGGGTAAAAATTGTATCTATTACATGCCTCAATTGCTTTAAAGGTAGCCCTAAGTGGGTAAAAAGGCAGAGTTCTTGTTATACAACCTATATTTCCTCTGAATAATTTAATCAGGAATTGTTAAAGTCATTCTCCTGCTGAGGGAATTTTGTATATATACTACTTTTTTTTTTCTTTGTCTCTTTTTCTGTATGTATACTCAATCAAAAAATACATATCATATATATGTAATGTATATAATTACATACATATAATGTATATATGTGATGTATATTATTTTTGCATTGCATTGGGTGTTATCTTCTCATTCTAAGCTTTACCTGTGCAGCCTTCTCCATCAGGTCTGCGAGTCATTCCAGGAGGACAGATGCACATGAAAGTACCAATCAAATTTTTGCACATCATGCCTCTTGATTCACAGTCATGAAGGCCTTCAGCGCATTCATCTAGATCTGGAGAAAAAGATACGTGTTTTGCATTTAAAATCCATTCCAGTAACTTCAGCTATTGAAGATAACCAGCACTTCCTCAACAAAAAGGACATCTGGACTATGCTAAGTGCTGATGAGCAATCTCAGAGCTGTGTCTTATCACAGTTGTCTTAGTCTGCGTGAGCTGTAGCATCTCATCATATTAAAGATGAACGTCAGCATGTTGGCCCACCTTGTCCTTACATTCCCCAGCCAGGGGTATGCAGAGCACTAGCTTGTAGTCATTTTCAGAGGAGTTCTGAAACAGTAAATCCTCATTTGCTTTGCCGTTTGCTATATTTCACTGAGAGGATGAATGCACAATGCACAGGAAAACTTCATGTTGTGATTTGACCAGTATAGGGTGACACAAACTGGGAAAAAGCTTACATTTCAGTCATTACCTTTGCACATTTTTTGGTCTTCTCTCAGTTCATAGCCAGTTGGGCACGTGCATTCATAGAAACCATAAGTGTTGATACAGCGAAAAGCACACAGCAAGGGGTTCTGAGCACACTCATTTATATCTAAACAGGAAGAAAGAAAAACATCATGCTCTACTAAATCTTGAAACCATCATCAGGAAATATCTAACACCCACACTTCTCTTGTCAGCTAAAGCTTGTTGAAAATGTAGTAATTAAAACAAAAAACTTGCCTATGTGGTTTTTGATCTGCTACAGGAGACTGGAGGGAGATGTAAGTTTAAGACTGAACCAAAAAGACCCTTCAACAAATGGATACTAAACCTCTGTAGGGAGACACCCTTAAATTTCCTTTGTATTTCCCCTACATCCCTAACTCTACTATGAAAGAACTGCAGAAAACAATCATGATTTCATGCTGTCCTGAAATTATAGCACTTTGAGTGGAGGGGATGTAATATTAGACTAGGTAAACCTGTGGACTGACTTCAGTTTCTTATATTAATTGTAATTTGCCTGTTATTTAACTTGTGATATGGGGAGTAGTGTGTAACCAAGCTAGTGAGTATAAAGCACTCTGAAAATTCAGACATTTTGCTTGGTTAGCTGTATTGTTTATTTTGGTGACTGAATGATGGTTAACTTCCTTTTCCTCTCCAGCAAACAGCTGAATACTGTAACATGGTTTAACCAAAATATACGCAGTTTGGGAAACAATATAATAAACTAAATATACTGTTCTTGCTTAAATGGATTCAGGATGTTGTTTTTCAGTGACATAGTTCAGGCAAAGAAAGATTTTTTTCTTCCTAGCTATTATGACACCAGAGATCTGTTTAATAAAATGACCTGAACACTCAGGATGGAGAGAAATTTGCAAAAAAATGAGGAACCAAGTTACCTTCGCAATTCATCATTGGTCCTGGCTCAAATCCATCGTGGCAGTTACACTCAAAACTGCCAATCACATTAGTGCACGTACCATTTCCACATGGGTTGCCAATTGAACATTCATCAGTATCTGTAAGTAAATGAAAACTGAAGAGAACTGGGACACATGCCAAATCGTGTTTTAAATTCAAGTGTTATAATTCTTAACTTTTATGAAATACGGACATACCGACACAGTTTACTCCAGTGTAATCTAAATTGTATCCCATGGGGCACTCGCAGCGGAATGATCCATCAGTATTGATGCAGTGACCATTTGAACAAATCCCTGGGCTTTCAAGGCATTCATTAACATCTAAAAATCAGAGAGAGATTGGCAATCACGTCTTAACTTATGCACATCAATATCAAGTCTTAATAAGGTAATTCTTCAAAGCAAAGAGAAGCTTCATCTCTGTTCCATTGCTATTGACAATAATATCAATAGCATCTTAGAATTCAATTTCAAAAATAATCTAGTCTGTCCATCATTTCTTCATAGCCTACATTTATTAAAGGTCAATCCCTTGACACCTTTGGGTTGCAAGGAAACAGTGAATCACATGAATACGACAAGATCCTGGCCTAGTTTTAAATATAAATAAAAGCTTTTTTTCTGATTATCAGGAAAAAGAATACCTTCACGGGTATCATCAATTCCAGGAATAGTTCCATGACCATATGGACACAAGTCCTGAAAAGCAACTGTGGAGTAGGTTTTTTTTTTTTTAAAAAAAAAAAAGGAAGAGGAGAGAGAGAATTAAATAAATGTTTAAAAGTCATCCAAAAGCAGACATTTCCTGTATTGCATTTTTCTTTTAGCTGTAGTTAGTTAAAAACCACTAAATTAGTGTCATTATGCCATTTTCCCTAATCCAGAAGCAACAGTAATTCTAGGCTTGGCTAGCAGTTCTGGACAGCATTGAGCTTCTGTTTTGCAATGTATTTGTTTGATACTTTTCCCTTTTGTTAACTTGGAATTTGTAGATAACCAGGAACTGAAGACTATTAATTACTTTATGCTTCTGGGTGGTGATACACAATTCTCTTCTGCTTTGCCTGAAGCAGAATAGATCTATAGCTGGAAGCTACTAGTTTGCTTCTATACTGGGTTGAAAGAGTAATTGAGGATTTCCAGTCTTTCTGTCTTTCTTCATTTTATTCCTCTTGTTAGCTTGCATGACATTTTGACCTCAAAATGATGATAGAATGGCTATAAGACATGTCCAGCAGTTCTAGTCATCTAATGATCAAAACCATACAGCATAAATGTGCTTCCCTTTCTTTTCTCCCACCTGAAAGTAGTTTTATTTTAAATCTTGAATTGTACCTTCTTCTTCCTTCGGACAGAGCTCACAGGGATCACCCCATCCTTCTCCTGGCATCTTACTGCAGCAACATTTTGCCTTGGTGGTGTTAAAAGCCTTTGGTACTGAGCATTTCCCATTCTCAAAGTTTGTGAAACAGAAGCTCTGGCGAGTATCTAAAAAACAAAACAGAGTTATGAGGAACTAACATCTATTACCTCATTGGACTGCAAGTGTCTAATCCTGACACTTGGATTGATGAACATCACCTGCATTCTTTTTATTATTTTGAAAGCATTTTCTAGCCCTTGTAAAGAAACAGTTTGGAAGGAATCCCCTGTAGGTCATTAAGAGGCAGCTATGACAGCAATCCAGTTACTTGGGACTTTACCTCATCTCCCCTTGGATGACAAAAACATCTTTTCCACATCATTTTGTCTGCAGAACTGCACTAGCCTGACAGCCTCATCTACTTGCACTTCCATGATGAACCTCTTCTTATAGAGTATCTGCAAGCATCAGTTACAACATTTCCTCACCGGTAAACTTACCGAAACATCTCCGGCCATTATCAGACAGCACAAAACCTGTGGGACAGATGCACTGGAAACCACCTGGAGTGTTGGTGCAAGAGCCAAAGAGGCAGATGTTGGGGTCCTCATTACACTCATTAATATCTGTACAACAAAGGAAGAAAAGTTCATCACAATTCCATCTGCTGTAAATTCCTTGGCTAAGAAAGATTATTTATTTTACTTCAACCAGAGGTACTCCCCCATAAAAAGCAGCAAAGAGATGATACATTTGAAGACACCCTTTTGAAATAGCAATTAGAGTGTTTCATTGACACTACTTTTTTTTTTCTAAATACACTTACCAGTTGTTTATTATTTTTGTAATATAAATGTTAAACAAATGTGTTCAAATTAAACAACAAATTAAAAAGCAGAAGACATTTATGAGAAGAAAATTCTTTCATTATAAACATAAAACATTCAAAGAGTAATTAAAAAATAGATTGGTGGCTCTTGCTAATTAAAGGTGTCAAATTAAAATCAATCAGTTTAATGTCCCCTCAGCTTTCTAGGATTCAGCATCATACTCTGTAGACCTATATTTAGCAGGTATGTAAACAACGAAAAAAATCTCAGTAGGAAGAGCTAAGTAGAATGAGGAGTCAGGCTGGAGTAGAATTCTGACATTACTTTTGAAACATGCACTCTGCCATCTCATTTTTAGAAGTTACTGGTCAGTATAGAGCACATGAAGCACAACAGCTTCCATGGGGGAGCTCTTACTGAGTGGTAAATGAAAAGAATTTTAAATCATATTATTCCAGTAAAAGAAAGACTATTGCTTTCCTAGTTTCTGTGGCATTTGCTAATATGCAAAGCTTAGCAGCAGTTCAGCTGCATTAATGGGGTACAAAAACTGCTCTTTTGAAGTACTGATTATTACTGTGAATGAATGCTTACAACTAGTGGCAGTAACCACTTTAGGACTGTGACAGACAGGCTATTTAACCAAGTTACAGAAGGGGAACTAGAAGGCCTCTCCCCCTCCATAATCCAAAACATGAAAGGTAATACATTAAATGAATAGCTGAAACCTATCAATTCTTCCTTGTTTCTTTTTTTGTTTTTGCCTTGCATTAACTAACCTGAGCACAAGAAGTACCTATTGCCAGCCATCCCACTACAGAGTTAAAAGAAGAGTCTTACAAAAGGTGTTTGCGCATGAGAGCTGTAGAATGTAAGGGACAAAACAGGTTACAAGGACTGCAATAATCAAGTGTGATTGTACCAGTATTTTGGTTAGTATCATCTAGGCATTTTCTGTGAATGTTATCTACAGATTTTCTGGATGCATGGCAGAATCAAGAGAGGAATTCAGTCCTGTTTCCTCAGTTCTGGCAAAAATCTATTTGGCAGTCACTGGAATGCTGTCCTAAGCTTCAAGAGTTACTGTCAGGATATTAAAAGTGGCTGTAAATAGTGACATTCCTGAGGAACCAAAAGCTTCTATTGTCATGATTTTACAACTGTAGGTGATTTAGATTAATCCCAGATACAACTGCCAATATGGGGATGGCAGCTGCCAAAAGAAACCATGAAGCTGGCAAGGAAACTGAATATTGTGGTATGATACAAAGGAATGGGAGCTTTTCAGGCTTAGAAAATCCTGTTCAAGAAAAAAAATCAAAATTATTCCTGGGATCCAGTCCTTGTGTCCTAGACTGATACAGATTTGGTGTAAAATGAATTTGGGGTGAAAAGGGGTAATCCACACTAGCTAAATGAAGTCATTTAAACGGAGAACCTGCTTTCTTTATATGATGTGTGGAGATGCAAGTTCTTCTCTGCCCACTAAACATGCAGGAATCTAAGGCTCCTAGGTTGGCTAAAAGTAGCTGTGTGCATATTTCCGGCCCACTGCCCTGCATAGTTTCTTTAAACATAAAGAATCTAAATACACAGTAGATCTGTTTTGCTCTGCTGAAAACAGACTTCTAACTTGGACTTTTATCACTCCTTGCCACATCAAAGGCTTAGTTCGTTCCTGTGTCCTTAATGCAAGCAACAGAAAGATCTGTGACATTTAGCTCCTGAACAATATGCAAGGCTTTAAAAGATACTTCCACGAACAGAGAAGAACATACAAAACGATAAAACGTCTGCTATATCCATCTCTCCCTTCACTTACCAGAATGTGTAAGTCAATCTCTGCACTTGAGAAACATTACACAAAACTCCAGACCAGAAGACAATTGTTAGAACAAGCTTAGGTAAGCAACCTTCCCATAAATTCAGTGGTTTTCTCAATATTTTTAAAGGTCATAGTCTTCTGAAACCAGAAACCGAGTGCCCCAAACTTCCTTATTTTTGTGAACATTACATAAATGCAGCACACAGACTGGTTTGCTTTATCAATTATATTTGGAAAAAAAAAAGATTGCTTAAAGGACATGGGTTTTTTTTCTGAACAGTAAGACTAAGTGTTTTTAGTTTCCATTTATGAACATCACAGAGCTTGTACACCTTCCTCTAACAGTGTGAAAATGTCTCCCCTTCCATTTTTAAAGTCTCTTCCCGAAGACTTCTAAGTACTTATTCCCCATCCACATGAATTTTTAAGTAAGTGGAGTAAAATTCACCACTATCAATATATATACATATGCTTTCTATCAAGTTATCACCAAATATTTTTCTCTAGTTGATTGTCCAAAACCAACAGTTAAAACTCAACTTACCAATACAACTTTCACTTTTCACTTCGTATCCTGGTGGACAGATGCATCTGAATGACCCTTCCAGATTCTGACAGGTGCCAGGAGAGCATGAACCAGGTAATGCCACACACTCGTTAGTGTCTTGGAAGAGTAGATGGAATCGGGAAAGGTTTAGATTCTCGTGGCATTATTCTTGCAGAACAAAACAATGCTATTCATGAAAAAGATGATAGGGTTCTTTCCTAATTTTCTTTCTCTAAGGCATTTAATTCCATAAAGATCAATAACAGCATTCTAATACAGATACTTCCACTGTGTTTTCCTGAAAGTTGCTCTTAATTATTTTTTTACTTTGAAATGCAGACTGTGATGTTTCCTGTCAGATAAGGGCTAGCAGCTACATTATTTCAACTTGGCAGTATTTTAGTATCTTCATGTGGCATCATACATACCAATGCAATTCTTGCCATCTAGTGTGAGCTCATATCCTTCATTACATAAGCATTTGAAGGAACCAATTTCATTGAAACATCGTCCATTTCTGCATACTTGGCCAAAGAAGGAACTGCACTCATCAATATCTGTAAGAAAAAACAAAACCCCACAAGAGAAAGCTAAGTCCCTCCAAGAGTTTAACCATTAGAATGTGTAAGCAGGCTCAGTATATACAATATGTTATAAACATGCTCAAGTTGCAATATATATTTCCATGGAAATATATAAATCTTGAAGCAACATGGGAACAGTTGACAGCTCATGGAAAGTAACTCTCACTCAAGTGCATTAAGGTGTATGTTCTATTTAAACAACACTTTTTATAGGGTATTATAATTTTTAAACTTGCAGCATTACCTCAGCTACTGCATCTGGAGACATTCAATTGCTGCCAAGAGACTATGTGATACTAACTCCAGACACAAAAAAGAAAATGCTACATAGGGTGTCCTGGATTTTTTCTGGATATTTTATGTGCTCAACTTTCCCCTAAAACTTGCCTCGTCATTTTTTAGATTTCGGAAATATGTCATTTGCTTTCCACAGAATTATTTTCTTATTCACGACTGCTGTGTAAACAAAGATTGAAAATGTTTACAAAGCTACAGAGTTTTCAGAGTCACTTTAATAAATAAACTGAAAGCAAGACCACATAAGAAAAAACATGTAGGAGAAGGTGTCAGGACAAATGAACATCAAGAAAGTTGGATGAGTATCATGGTGTAAGGCCAACTTACACTTCACTGTTTTGCAATATTTGAATTTGAAGGTTAACATCATTTGTACTACGAAGGCTTTTAGTCTTTCTCAGAAGCATTAAGGAACAGCTACTGAACAAGATGTACCTCCTGCCTGAGCCAGCACAGCAGTCCTGTGTTACTGGTTTATTCCAGAGTGTATTTGTGCTGTGCTACACAGCTACAAACACCTTGAGAGAGGATTACACCGGGATGAGCTATGTGGCCTTTGAAAGACAAGGATATTCTGGAGCAAAACCCTGCAGCTCTCCAGACTGTCGAGAGAAGCGTTAACGCGAGGCCAAGTTGGTGAGTCAGCACGGGCTCCGTGGCCGCCTGGAAGGCAGAGCCTGGAGCACGGAGGTGCTCCTGGGAGCAGACAGCAGCCGTAGGGCTGCACAGAGCAGACAGCCTCCCTGGCAGGCAGTGCCATTCGTTGGCTGCAGCTTGTTCTTCTTGAGAAAGTTTTGCTTTTTCTCTTTTTCCTTGACTAGGAAAGAACGTAAATATTTAAGATAATTTTTAGTTCTCTCCTCAAACAGTAAGGAATCTGCAGACTTTGTTTTGTGCCTTTTTTTTTTTTTCTGTCCGGGAAGGAATGTAAAGTCTTCTTTTCTTTTGGCTGATACTTTGCACAAAGGAGGGGATCTCC
The DNA here is from genome assembly GCF_000705375.1 of Tinamus guttatus. The sequence goes on along the minus strand of NW_010589212.1, from coordinate 522,871 downwards.
AGAGACTTACAAGTCTGTTCTTCAGTCCAGGAAGATTTTAGTTTTCTTTGCATGAATCCCGGAATTTAAGTTGTCCAAAATCATCAATAGTTCTCCACTTTAGGGGAATAGGAAATAGCAATGCCTCTTTGTAAGCAGAGTTCATCTTAGGAGAACAGGAGATTTATGAGTTCAGCTGTGCCAGCTCTTCTGTTGCCAGTCTACTTTCTCTCTGTCACACTGTGCATGAGTCTCAAGTGATATGGTGAAATAAATTATTTTGAATGCATGAGGCAGCATTACCTTTGTGATACAAGTTATGCTTGCTGCCAGTGGCTCCTGTGAACTGTACCAGTTCTGGGGGACTGACAGAGCTAACAGTGAGGAGAGGCAGCAGTGCCAGAGGGCTGCTCTGGAAAATTTTCCCAGGAAATTTCCCAGGAAATTGCATGGGGATGAGGCTGCCCCTGGGATTGAGAGATTTGGGGTTGATATCTTCACAAGCTGCTCAATAGCAACTATATTGACATGTCTAAAAAATGGTAAAAATGATTATCTTTAGGGCAAGTATCACTGTATCACTCAAATACTTTTCTCACCACCCTGAACTGCTTTCTGCTTGAATTTTAACTTTAACTTTTAACTTTGTATGCATTCTCCATGGCATACCAAGCCAGCAGCAATGGAAGTGAAATTTGGATTACATCACCTACCCATACAGTCATTATTATGAGTTAACTCGAATCCTGGGTAACACAGGCAGTTATATGACCCAACTGTGTTTTTACAGGTTCCATTTCCACATGGTTGACGTTCACATTCATCAACATCTGCAAAGAGAAACAAAACTCTATTTCGGATCTGATTTTCCCAGGTATGTGTTAATGCGATACCTGTGCATATGAAGACAATACCGTAAGCCCTTGTCTCTCCTATTTTGTCATATTTTAATGCTAATTTTTGCAATATTGTCTGCAAGCACAATACAGTTAACCATACAGAGCACTTACAAGCCTTAAAATCACTTGGAGTAATCTTTTTTTTAAAAAAAAAAATCTAGAATTCAGTTTTGTTTCTTACTGTGTGTTTTAGGAATTTCTGGAATTTCATGCAGAAACGAAAGGCACGTAGATACCTTTTTTTTCCTAATTCTTGTGGTCTTCTGAAACATCTTTTTATATTTGGAATATTTTGTTGCATGGATTGTTTTTCATAGCCTATCATTACCAAGATTTTTATTTCAGAATAGAATAACTCACTTCAGAACTATTAGAGATAGTATTTTCAGTAACCTTGGTCTGAAAATTTTGTACTGTTTGCACTTGTACTCGTTTGTACTGTTATTTTGGTTATTTTGTACTCTTTGCCCTTTCCCAAGCGTCCTCCTCAGGCAGTATGATGAATATGATTCAGTTCAAATATGAGAAGAATTAAGACATATATAAGTAAGTAACAATGTCTGTTTAAAAAGAAAATGGAAGAAAACCTATATTTTTAGAGAATATCTGAACTTCTCTGCAGTTCAGAGCTGACATTTGTATGATTATTTCAAAAAGAAAAAATATATAAAAAAGATTGACTGCATTACTCAAACACCATTCAAAGACATAAGAACTGAATTCATGTATGGAACACTTTTTTAAAAAAGATTTTAGAATTTAAATGTGAAACATAAAAAAAAGTCTCCGTATCTTTATCATAGCATCATTTGACTACAAAATGAGTACAGATTTAACTTCTGTTTGGTATTCTTTTTTAATATGAAAAATCATGAAAATGAATTCAGAAAAACTCTGAATAATTGAAAGTCTTTCCTAGATAAGTAAGAGTCTTTTCTCTCCAAACTCTATCCTTCCATAATATCATCTATAATCTTCCTTTCACTCTTTTTGTGAAAATGGGGCTAATATACTTTTCAGCAAGACAGAGCTATCCTCCAGAACACTGTGTTTTTTCCCCCAGACTGACATAATCCAGGGAAAACTTCATGCACTTTCTTCACCAAGGTTCAAGAATTTACAAACCATCCTTTTAATGTAATCTTCTCATACAATTAATAAATTCAAATTCATTACTCCTTTTTAGCATAAAATCATTTTCTTTCCATACCCATGCACATGGTCTGGTCTTGGGATGCCTTAAAACCATTGTGACACACGCACTGGTAACTTCCTTGCATGTCCACACATAAACCATGACTGCAAACATTAGGAATTTCCAGACATTCATTGCGATCTATAAGAAAAATATAGAACAGATGGTATACATTATTGACTTTTTTTATTCATTCATTTTATACAAACATGTTTTTACAATCTGTTATTATTATTAAAGCCAGACTCAAAATTATCCACAGCTAAACCTGAATAATAACAAAACTTCATTTTGTAGGAACTTCTTGCTTACACACCTCGAGGTCAAAACTACTGTTAGCATTTGGTTGATACCTCGAAACCATTCTTTAAAAAATTTACCCTCTGTTTTCTTCCCAAGAACAGAGAAACACACCTTAAAAAAAAAAAAGTACATAAAACACACAGCAAAATATACAAGGGAACAGAATATAAATGACTCCTTTGCACTTTCAGAGAATGAAGTAGGTACTGTGGCTTACGTAGAAACCAATTCAAACAGACTAGAAAAATCAACCAATTTCTTACCAACACAGGCACCGTTGGGTGAGAGTTTGAAGCCAGCAGCACACTCACAGCGGTAACTACCAGGACTGTTGATACAGTCTGCATTTCTCTGACAGAGGTTATCTCCGTTACTGCACTCATCAATATCTGAAATACCAAGAGATGCACAGGAATCAGAAACTATAAGATAGTTATTTCTCCCTAGAATTTGACGGTATTTTCAGTCCCATGCAGAACTGATCTTTGTAGATTGTCTTCAAAAAAATGAAAAGATTCTGACCTTGTATTTCTTCTATCGCAAGTGCAAACTTGCAAATTTGCAAAGGCCAAAATAATACAATGATCAACAAAACATGTCTGGATGAAGGAAATAAAATCTCATGAATCTTATGAAATAAAATCTTATGCTTGAAGTGGACATGAAACTTTAAAGGCATTTAAAAAAAAATAAATTCTGTTTCCTTATGCCTTTACACATTTTAAACAATGTTTTGAACTAAAACAGTAAGTGATGCAATTTGTTAGCAATCTAGGGTGCAAATGTCAGCGTAGGACCCTTGAATACCAGCGACCTTTAAAAACCAGGATCATTGAATACCCATTAGCTTCAGAGAAGATAAAATTGCACCAGCTTGAAGCAAACTCAGGATTAGGTCATAAATAGAAAGCTGTATCTGTCTGATTCCAGTTCCCCTATAGTATCAAAACAGTAACAAAGCACATCTTTAAATTTAATTTACAAAAGCGCAAAAGAAATGCAAGAGACAAAAATCAAGAAAATTTATTCCTAAGAATCATATTTCCTCCTTGAAGTAAGTTTGAAACATGAAATAGAAAAAAAAAAGGCAAAAGTATATCCAAGCAAAAGTAATAATAACATGAAATTATAAAAAAAAAGAGCATGTGTATACATATTAAAGATAAATGCATCCCAAAATCATTTGTAGAATTGAGCACTTGCAAAAAAATCTATAGCCTGTATTTTTAAGAGTCTGAAAAACATGTGAATTAAATATTCGTATTTGATTTAAGATGAACATGTTTATAGGGACTCGATAGAAAATAAAGTCACTTTGAATCACCTTCACAGACCAAGAGCAGGTCATTGTAGCTGAATCCAGTGGGGCATTCACAGCGGAAACTGCCAATCTGATTGATGCAAACACCATTTGCACAGATTCCCGGGATTTCTTTACATTCATCAATATCTGAAAGTGCAATAAGCTAGTCAAAATGTAATGCTTCATGGCTTTTTGTGCTGCATGGATTTGCTATCTCACTCTATATAGAACTTAGTTGGAGAAGATCCATTTAACTTATTTATATGACATAAAACTAAACATATGTCTGTTATGACAGAAAATAAGTTATAAGTAGTTCAGGAAGTGATTAAAACAGAGTAATTCTATATGTTAGACAAGATACAGAACTGTGTCAAATAAGTAGATACCTTCTGCAAAATTTCTCTAGCCAGAACCGTTTATGTTATCTGTTAAAACTCAGCTCCCCGAACCAGAATGGTCGGGGCACAACAGTTCATAGTAGGATACAGAAACCAAAAAAGAGAAATCAGAGTAACCATCGTTTCTCCTCAGTGAAGTTAGAATTTTATTATATAAAACATTCACTTTAATATTGTTATACTGCACTAACAGAAAAATACCTTCTTTTTTTTTTTTTGTGAAAATATTTAGCTAAACTTACCAACAGCTTTTCCAGTATGAATGTCAAAAGTGAAGCCAGGAATATTCCCACATATGTTCTTGAATTCCGCTAGAGCGAAACATGGAAAAAGGTGTCTTAATGATCTCCCAAGAAGTACATGCAAAATTCCTCACTTTAAAAACTGCTGGAAAATCTACTCAGAAGAGAGAAACCATTGCCTCTTGTACAAACTATATTGAAAATTGAGGTTGCCAATAGTGAAGATAAACTGGAACACTAATCTGTACTTCTCTTTTCTAAAATCTCTGCAGACTTTGGCACAAGAGTAAATGTTTTTTTTTTGAAAAAGCAAAACTGCAGTTTTTGCTTTAAATGGGACCCTATCACTTACCTTTTAATGTTGCATCTATGGGAAGAATCCGCAGTGGTAGTTTCAAAATAGAGAGATAAATGTAACTTAACCGTCCCTAGCCACCTTTGGCAATACTGTCTCTGTTCTTTCTACAGAGTACTGCAGCTTTGTTCCTCCGACATGGGGAGCAGAAGAGAAGCTCATCTTCAGAAAAGATGCCTTTAGAAGAGCGTTCGCTTCTGGTACCCCCATCATAAGATCCCCATCATCTTTTCCAGGAAAGCTGTACAACTTCTCTTGAATGGCTTTGCAGCCCATAGAGAAAAAAAAATCAGCTATTTTTGCACAGGTACCTTTTGCCAGCTATTATGGAATCCTTTAGTTATTGCAGGTTGTGAGAAATTAATAGCTACTTATATACTAACTATTAACATCTAAACTAAATTAATAAAATATTTCTAAAAAAGTATCTGTTTCAGCATGAGATTTTACCAGTAGAGCGGTATATGGAAGGGAAAAAAAAAAAAAAAAGGGTAATATGTTTACAATGCACTGAGAAATTTTGATCCAGACAGAAATCTGGAAAATAACAGGATTATAGTTATTTTTCACTATGTTGACTTTTCAAAAACATGGCTTTCAACGGTATTGTGTACTGAAATCCCACTTTTCTGAGGGGGCAAAACAATCTCATGCAGATCAATGAGTGGTTTAACTATGTGCTTGCTAACACTGAATACTCAGTTGCTGTTAAGTGTCTTTTTAAGTCATATTGGCATTCCAGATCTCCAAAAAAAAAAAAAAAAAGTATCTTCCAATATGAAGTTTCCATGCATACTGTTGTTATTGAAAAATTACAAGGTATGTGGTGAATATTTATACCTGCAGGGGCACTAAATGAAAATAAAACTCCTTCTAAAGGATACGGAAAAAAACCTACAAAAATGTCCCATTGAATTACCGTCTAAAATGCTTCTGGAAGCACAGGGTTTGGAGACTTCCATGAATGCTGGGTCTACTGTCTGTACTGATGAAGGGCCCATGGGCAGTCTCTGTTCAGCTAGCTGCCATCCAGGGGGATAAAGGGAGTGGAATCTGCTATTACCTAAAACTTTAGTGTTTCTAAAGTTGAAATGTAGCCTAACTACTCAGCACCACTTCAAGCACCAGAAAATGAGAAAGCAGTCTTTTCTTGCTTCCTGTGTAGGGGTCTTAATCTAGGGTGGAGATTTCACTGAACTGCTGGTTCAGTGCATGCACTGCATTCTAAGGGCAGCTCTTCTGTACCTTGCAATTTTTGTGAGGCATAATCATTGTGGTTATGACTTGAATAATTCTTGTCTGAGACCAAAGACTCTTATTGATTAAGATTTTAGGAAATGTAGATCGATATTTGCTCAGAATGAGATCTCGGGAAAATACCACATTTTTCTACAAATATCTTTTTCTCACATTCAAAAATTCACTGCAATTTTCTATTAAAGCAGAACAAGACTCAAGATATGTGAACATCAGCATTTTCTTTTTTCTTTTGTTTCACTGTCTAATGACTTTAGCATAAGTCTGCTGACACTAGTAGCACACCGAGTCTCAGAGGTTCCTGCTACAGTGTTTTATCATCCAGCAAGTGGATTTAAGTTTTCTGCAAGATTTAAAGTTTTCTTCCTGTTATTTTCCATGGACAGACTTATGACAATTCCTGTTCAGTAAATATGCATGAGAAACACATATTAGGTAAAAAGAGGGCCTCATGTTCTCAGATTATGACTAAATTCAAGTTGGCTGGACAGAGAGTAAGGGGTGAAGGAACTAGGCCTTCTTTTGACCTGCTCCTAAATCTGTCGTTTTACTTACATAGCCCATGAATTCCATCAATTTAATGGAGTTCTTTCATTTTTTTTTTCAGTTGTGCAATATAGAAAAATAACTAGATAAGAATTATGTCATAATATTGGCACTATATCATATTTGGCTTATATGTACAACACCAAATTAATAATATGCTAACACTGCAGACATTTGCTTCCTGTAAGTGTTTGGCTTTGCAACCATGACCAAAACCAACTATTTCCAAATACCATGCACTTATCACAATATCATTTTACAGTACAGGAACATCACAGGATCATATAATGGTATCACACAACAGGTCTTATAACATGAAAAAAACTCTCTGAGAGTTCAAGCACTTCCCAAATGATCAAACCATGATGGAGTTCTACAATTATTTGGTCTCTTTTTATTGGAAAAGTGGCTTTTTCCACTCCTTAGGTTAAAAAAAAAATCAAGAATTATTATTACTGATTGTTTAGGCATGTCTGATAATGAATTTAATCTTCATAATGTCAAAGGATATAAGCTTTACCAAAGCCATCTAACAGTGATTAATTGTTTAACAAATTTATAAAAAGAAAACAGAGTACTGTTCATGAAGAAAAAATGCAGATGCCCTGACATGTGAAGTTCATATACAGGAACAATATACTTCTGATCAGAGCAGAATAATGCTTTTAATGAGCTACTGGGCTCACTCTGGCAAGCTGTTTAAGGTCAGTGCATCATAACCCTGGCCTGTGATGTGCAGCCCCCATCCAGATTTCAGAGCAGACTGATTATACCACGTAAGTGGAGCTGTTTAACCATTTACG
>NW_010589212.1:478376-515570 GCF_000705375.1 Tinamus guttatus | reverse complement strand
AAAAAAGAACATGGCAAACATGGCAAAATACTGCCTGCAGGAAATATTTTAACTCTCTAACTGCTTGCAAATTGCCCAGGTGGATTTTTTTTTCACAAATTTTTAAAAGCTGCACAAGTTTCTGAGAACTTCAGCACTGCCAACTTAAAATGAGATTTCCACCCACTAACGTTAATTGTGAGAATCCCTGCTATTACGTTGCTCTATTTTTCTCGTGAGTTGTCATCATTTTGACAATTTTATGGCACAAAGTTAAATGACTGTGAGAAAAGATTTTATGAGCTCTCTATTTCCTCCCTCGAGTTTATTTCCATCTTCCATTCCTGACTGCCAGCAACATTCCTTCATTCTCCCGCCTCCTGCTTAAGGAAAGGAATGAAGAAGGGTATTTTTCTTTTCAGTCCCATTTTCCTTTTGCTAATTACTTGTATGAGGTAGCATTTCCTGACTTAACTGCCACTTCCCTTACACCACCAGGATAAACCAGGTGGAAGGAAAGGAAGATGTTAGTTACACTAACGCCACAAATGAGGCAGCACCAGAGCTTAGCCTGGGGCAAAATCACTTACACAGTGAAACATATTTGCACTAAACAGTTACTACTTCTGCTATTTTACAAATGGGAGAGGAATAAGGTTGAATATCAAATTCGGTGATTTTCCTGACAATGATCATACTGAATTGAGTTTTTCAACTCTTTCCAAGGTGTCACATTTCAGGCAAGACACTCCACAAAGACTGACTGACTCAGGACTGGCTATCATATTATTTTCTCTTTCCTTACAAAGGCAAAGTTTTACTTTCCTTTGCACTTCCCTGCTCACTGAGCTTTTTACTAGTTCACCATCTCCAGTGGAGGAACTGCAAAGGCAGTTGAGGAGATGACAGTCAGATGTGGGGCATAACTGAAGCTCTAGAGTGGCAACGTGCTTGGTAATGAAACATAATATTTAGCTCTGAGATCAGTTTGCTCTGACATACTTACTAAGTTAGACTTTCCTAAACTAATTATCCTGTAAGACAGATCAGCCATAAAGCACCTCCTGTCGATCTGAGTCATCAAGCCTACCTTACTGCCTGGGGACTGCTTTTCCAAAAGCCTCCAGTGGCTGCTTGAGGGATGGGAGTTTTGCAGTTATGTACTTAGAAGACTTGCTTATGGCCCACTATTACCACCTTGGTGGCTCCTATTTACACAAAAGTAGTTTTTAACATAAATCTATACATCTGAAAGTAACTTATACCCACACAAGACCTCTGAAAAGCTTTGTATTTGTTAAAAAGAACAAAATGACGCGGCATACTCATTTCTAGATTGATTTTGTAAATCACGGGACTAGTCGAGCTGTATCTTTCCACTCAGCATGGACTCTTCCACTTCAATAGTGGAAGAAACATCTATAACTAATACTGCAACAGTAGAATGTAGCACAGCAAGCCAGATTAATCCAGAGAGTGGCAGACAGTGCAGTACTGACACTGCTTTGGGGCAACAGCAGTGTTACTGTTCTGGAGATTAAATTTTAGCTTTAGTTAATATGTCAAAGAAAGTAACACAGTAGGTTTCACCTGTTCCTGGGGTCGGACATGGTTCACAAGGCTTGTTCCAGGCTTTGCCAACATTGTATGTGCAGCAACACATCCTCTTGGTCACATTGAAGGGCAACTCATTCTCACAGGAGGTTCCATTATAGCTTCTGTAGCAAAAGCTCTTTCTCATGTCTAGATGTGACGTAAGGATAGCAAAGTACATTTGTGAGGAAACAAAATAACCAGCACACTCACCTAAGTAAATACCAAGTCCCCTAATGACCAAGTCGGGCTTCAGAATGCAACCTGAGTACGTGCACAGATGCATTTAAAAACAACATGAAGATTGAAGTCATCTCTTTTCTTTGCATTAGACTTAAGGTACTTGTCTGAAATTTACATAATTTCATTTTCATTCCAGGTCACAAAGGGAAAAAAAGACCCCCACCAAAATCAAAGACAAAATATGCATGTTCACGAGGTTCATTTGCCTTACTAGGCAGCAAGCTTTTGAACTTGTTTGATGAAACTGAAAAACTCATTTCTGAGCTCTTTTACAAAGTAAGAGCACTAAATGCAGCATGTTATCCATTGGGATCTCCTTTTTGACTATGTGGTACAACTGTCTGGGAGTTAAAGGTAGGCAAATGCAACAGAAGAACTTCAACTCATCAAAAACATGAACAAGTCCAATGCTGCGAAGTCCAGTGTTCAGCCAGCACACTTTGAAAACTCTGTAATCAGCCTTGTCCATAAAGAACTTCTAGGCACATGTTATGGCCCCATACCAGCCCATCTTAAGTCTAGTTCCAAAGCAGACATATCTAGCAAATACAACATGTTGCATACCCATGCAGTTATGTCCTCCGTTCACTTGCATGTATTCAGGTGGACAAATGCAGGTGTAGTTCCCCAAGGTATTGTAGCAGGTCCCAGGACCGCAGACTCCAGGATGCACAACACACTCATCAATATCTGTAGACCAAGCCAAAGTACTATGGTTAACAAAATGACAGGAGGAGCAAACCCTGGTAAATATTTCTGGGAAGTATACCTACATTAAAATACCTTGAGACAAGTTTCAATTAAAGGATAGTTTGGAATTCAGCTAAATTCAGCTAAATAGCAAGTAGCTATCCTAATAACTACTGCTTAGCGGTAATAGGCCAAACTGAGCCCATCCTGTGCAAGAAAACACCCTAATGCTGAAGGTAGTAGGGAAACTGGAATCCTATTAGCTCCAGAGGAGATGCAACTCCTAACGTTTCAGTAGGGTGCTACATTTCTGTAGGAATGTACTGTCACTTTTCAGTTCTGCTAAGGTCTTCTCTTCACTGTGAGAACAGCTGCTCTTTCTTCTAAAATTCCCTGTAAAATTCCTTTCCATTTCCCATTTTGGAAGCAAAATATATTTATGTTTTAAATATACCACATAGAAATACGAAAGCTGAGAATCTATATAACCTCAGTGCTCTAGTCCTGTTCTTTCTTTTTGCAGTTGTTTTGAATGTAATCCTTTCTTCCCCACATTTATAAATAATTTAACTGCAATCCTGCAAACTTATTTTTTGTCTGTTTTTATCACCAAAGTTTAGCAAAGCCACAGAATTCACTTATTCTGTTTTGAAAGAAGATGTGTTTCTTTCTGTCAAATGAATTACGAATGGCAAGCTGATTTATAAATAAAACAGCTTATTTGATAATTCCATTTTTGGTGCCTAGCATTCATGACAATTCTCAAAGAGAATTGGAAGACACAAAGCACACACACTACACACACTATTAACTTCACACCACACTACTGCTACTCTAAACTGCCATGGAGAGAACAGCTTCCCTCTTTACAAGGGCAGAAACTTCATGAAGCTAGCAGTCAAACTTAGATGTCGGAAAGAGAACCAAGAAATCATAAATACTACCCTACCTAAAACATACCTATCTGAGACCTAGTATATAAAAATAAATACTGGCAGGTAAAAAAGTTAGTATTTTAAGGTTACCTAAATCATATTGCTAATACTAAAGACCAATGTTTCTATATAAGATAACATATCCACTTTATGGATATATGGCCAGAAAAGAACCTTTATTTTTCAGTTCAGAACACTCTGCACTGTGTTAGAGAAGAAAAATTTAAGGAACACAACCTTCACAGATTCTTGTCTCTTCACTAAGGTAGTATCCTTTTGGACATTCACACTGGAAGCTGCCAAAAGTATTGATGCAATTTCCACCTTGGCAGAGACCTGGCAACTCCTGGCATTCATCAATGTCTGAAAAACAGAGAAAAGCCTTATTTTCATTCCAGAATGAAGAGAAACAAGAGACTTTAAGTACTCCCCTGAAATTTTACCAACTAGCATCTTCTGGCACATGGATTGTTTTGCCTCTAAATAGCAGTTCATGAAAGCATGGATGAGATGTTCTTCTGTAGCGTTCAGCTTTACTGGAGCACATTTTGGCATGAAGGCGTTCAGCTACCATTACTGATCACAGAAATCTGGCATCTAATTTCTCATTCCTGCATGATCATTGGAACCAGAATTTCTTTGTCCAATGAATAGTTCCTGAAGCTTAAACCTTCCACTGATAACCTATAATTTTCATAAATGACTTATTCTTCAGGGGACAATTTCAAAGATCCGTTCAAGGAAGGAGGCACACAAAAGGTATGTAGCAGCGTATTCTCCAGCTGACACAATGCTGGACTTTTTCAAGGTTCTTTTACAATACTCCTTTTCATCATGACATTTAATGAGCATTAATACAAGGGTTTTGCTTTGCTGTAAATGTAACAATTGCATAATTTAGTTTCTGTGTATAGCTTTCAAAGATGGTACTGTGTTTATGCCCAACCATATTAGTCATTTAGGATGAACTCACCTTCTAAAATAATAGTGATTGGATTTGGTCTGAATCCTTCCCCTCCTGGACAAAGAGTATTATATTCCGCTGAAGTAAAATGTAATAAAAGAGAGAATATTTCTTATGAGAAGAATAAAACGGTAATAATAGGAACACAGTTTCAGAAATTAAAGTCTCACTTGTGTTTTTAATGTTTCTTTTTCCAAACACTCATTAACTTGATACTCTTATTAGCCTATCCACAGTGCATAAAGCAAATGCATTAGTCTCTGCAGAAAATAAAGGTAAGATTGAAAGTCCTGCTTAAAAGAGTATCATAACTGGGAAAACATAGCTTTCCACATAACGTGCCTGTATAATGGCGTTTATATATCCTCCACTTTGAGTTTTGACTAGCCTTTTAATATAACATTTCTTTCTGCAATATGAGTGCTAAAATTGAAAGCATACTATTGTGATGTTATTAGACATAACATACCATTTCTTTTGCCTCATTTAAAGAACTTTAAATGTCTACAGAGGTTTACATGGTAAATATCCTGGATAACATTTCTGAAAATACTTCAGAGTGATTTAGAAATACTTATCCCAAAGATTTATCTCTCCTTTGTGAACTACTGCAGTTTTTCAGATTAAAGGTACATCTCCCGTTCTAAGCACTATTAATTTATTTCCCTACCAACAAATACAAATTCCTAAGAGACATGTGTACTCTACTCAGACTCCTAAAGCACATTAGCAACTAAAGAAAAGTGAAACCAAGTAAAATAAAATGATGCACCCGACGTCACCCACAGCGTCGGGGTCTCGTCAAGTGGGAAGCTCCTTCTAAATTTCCCACTGGTTTCAATAGCATGAGAGTAGGTTCCAGGTCAGACATGAAAGACTAAACTCCAAAGCCTCTGCATCCTCCTGCTACAGCTGTGCCAGGACACAATCTTGTGAAGTAACTCATCAGTTCCTTTGATGATAAATTTATAGTAATACAATCAAAGATTTCATACACGTCTTCGTTTCATTTTCATATGAGGGAGGAAAAAAAAAAAGGAAGATTTTCTTACTGCTGTTTAGAGGGGGACAAGTCTCACAAGGGTTTCCCCATGCCTTTCCCAAAGAGCAGCAGCATGAGGAACGACTGACTCCCACTCCAATTTCTGTATTGCAAGACAGACTCCCATCACCTCGTGGACCATACTTCAGGTAGCAGTTGCCAACACGATTATCTATATATACAAAACATAAGATTACACAGCTGTACTCAATGGTCTGCACAAAGCAACATCAGGCACTCATTTTTAACTTCCACTTTTAAAAGCAGGTGACCAAGATTACACCATTATTTTAAAGTCATTGGCAAGCTGAAAATGCTCACATACGCTAACAGTTATTGATCCCGAGAGATGTCAGGGTAAACCAATAGCCTCAGTCTCTGAAACAGCTAGAGAAGTTTAAAATGGTTTGAGGAATCACACTATACTCTAATGCAGCATTTCACCCTTCACATTTTTTTAATCTACAAAAGATCAGAAATCTTGTTGTAATTATCTGTTAGTATTTCATATTTTGTTTTGACTAGGCCTTTGGGAATTTAAAACTAATTTTTTATTGAATAATAGCATGAAATCCCATCTATCAAGCAACTGGAAGAGTTCTTCCACTTCAAAGAAATTCTCCCTGAATTATGAATATTGAAATTAATGATCTATATGATTGAAATGTGCAGTAGCTTTGAGGAAAAAATAGTTTCTTAGTTTTCTCAAACTGCAACTTAGCCATTCAGACAATTGCTGGCAGTGGTATAATGAGCAGGGAAGAACTTCACTTAGCGAAGTAAAGCTAAGAGTTTTCTGCTACATTGATTATTCATTCATTATTTAAAAATGGAAAACAGCTAGCAGTGAGTTGTAAATGCAAGGATGGAGATGATAAATAGTCAATTGTTATTAGTATTCCAGTCAAATAAGAGAAATACTTATTTCCTCAATATTAACTCCATAATTTTAAAGAGCATGCCTATGAAATAACTTGCTATTGAAGGATGCTTCTGAAGAAGAGCAGAAACTCACTCCAGAAGATTCATTAATTGTCTAAAAGCTGAAGTATCTTTCTGCATATTCTGTTCAAAACAATTTCTGTTAAGAGGATCATGAGAAAACTTATAAATGATTTTTGAATGATTTCCCAAATGTATATTTTACCAAGAGATACCACATTTTAAACTTATAGCCTGCAGCAAGGAACAGAAACTACAGCTTTAGAATTTTGCACAGAATGAGATGCACAGAGTATGATAAATGTGGGCATTTCATCCTTTGGAAATAATATAATATGTTATAATATGGCCTTCTAAATTATGCTGAGTGTCTGTGATGTATCTGTACCTATATCATCTATATCTATATAAAATCTTAAAGAAAACTGTATTGCTAGGAATTGGTTGTTCTCAAGGCCTACTGTTTCAGCTTGGCTAGTTAAGCAAGTATGGCATTAATCTTTGCACAGAATTTTTGTTTTAAGCACTCTTAAAATCAGTCAATAAGTGATCTCTTCAAACTTCCCAAATAATTTAAATATATTCAAATTTAAGGACCAGTAGACAAGTTTGGTTGAATGGTAGTACTTACTATACAGAGGTTCTTTGTGCTAGATATTTTACAACAAATCTCAAGAGAAATAGCCACTGTGGTAGATTGAAACCATTTGATTCAGAACTGAGTGACAACAGCATAAATACTTATTTTGTACCTCTGAGCCTCTGATAGAAAAGAAAAAAGCTTCAAGCAAGATAGTTTAAACTTCCTAGAGGCAAGATTTGTTGTTACAAGAAGGTAACACAAACTGCCTTTTCTTAACAGCTCCACCCCTTGTTTTTCTCACTTGGACTGCAGAGGGGACAATCCTAACATGGTCACTCTGCAAATACCTACTTCTCTTGCTCCTCGCTCCATTTGACACAAAGGCACAAGACATATACCTTTTTAAGAGAAGGCAGCAAGATATTTGTCTTCATTTTCCTTAAGAAAAGTGAAAAACAATGACCACTTTGGAAGATGGCTCCATCCTAAGACCTCAGGCCCATTAAAAGCAATAGGAAATTATAGTCGCTGGAAAGTAAGGCAAAGCATGAAATTCTCTAGCGGAATACTGATATTGAGTCTGTCATGGGTTTTAGGTTTCAGTTTGCTCTTTGCATGAAGTGTCTTGACAAGGCACTATGTCTTTCTTTGCCAAGGACAATATTTCTGTTACTTCTGAGAGGAACTGGAATTTAAATCTCTTCCACTTGTTTGCTCAAGCATGCAAGAGATAGTGCTATTGAAGAGAAGCAGAAGCTGCTGTCCTCCGAGAAGTTTCTGGAACATTTTTTCAGCGCAGTTTGTGCATTCCAGAAGCAAGAAACTTTACTTTCTATTGATGAGGTCTACTAACCTCTATGTTTTATTTTCCAAGTGACTACAGGTGTACAGGGAAAACTGTGTAAAGTTCCACCATCTTCCTTGTGTTCACAGGCATAGAAATGATGTCCACCAACACTACATTTACACAGCATCGCTGTAGCCATCTCTAAGCATACATCTACATTAACAATACAGCAGGAGGGAGGAACAGTTGGTGGTATGAGTTTGCTTTTGAGCAGATTGGATTTGCTTGGAGTTGAGTTACACACTCCATGCACAAGTGGCGAGCGCAGAGACTGTGGCTTTCTGCTGGAAGCAAGTCTGAATTTGTGCTGTGGTGCTCCACCTCCAGCCCCACACTTGGCACTCCACCTGTCAGCATTTTGGAACAACAAACAGCACAAATTTCATTGACAGTAAAGATGCAATTTGGACATGCAGTTCTGAGACTGAAATGCAAAGTGCCTCTTTGGACTGTGTAAGTTAGTACACTTGGCACCAAACCATGTCTCCTTTACAATAAAAATTAACAGAGCTGCATTGGAATGGCATCGGCCTCAGCATGCCCATTCCCCATACTGTTTCTCTCTAGTGCTAGTTTAAAAAAAAATCTTGTAGAGTAGACAGAGTTCTTAAAATATCTCTGGGCAGAAATGCAGAATGGTCAAAGAAGTTTTGACCTTTCATGTTAAAGGTCAAATACTACTCCTTATAGTTTGAATCTTATTGGGCACTTTTTTTTTCTTCAGAAAGGGAGATAACTGCCATTTGGGAGAGCTGCTAGGTTCCCCTCCACTGTGGAGTGCTTCCTAGAGAGAAAACAAGACTTCTGCCCAATATGTTTTGGGGACAGTAGGTCCCAAAGTGGAGTTCCAACTTGAATTCTTGTTCAGCAAAACAGAAGTCAACATAAGCTTCTTTCAAGCCAACATAAGCTCATGTTTCAGGACTTGCACAACTGAGCAGACAAAGCATCTGGTAGGAAAGAATCAGGATTTGTGCATTACATGCTACAGAAGATCTGATCCCAAGAGCTGGATTTCAGGGCTCCAACTGAATCTTCAGCTGAGGCAAACCTTAATGCTTAAATTGGACTGCAGCCATAGGACAAAGTTATTACTCGTTTTCAAAAGACACTATGGAGATAGAAACAGATTTCCAGCTCAGAGGGATTAGTTTGCATAATTTCTTCTTTAAAAATGTCATCTTAAATTTTTAGAAGAAACTAGTCAAGACTGGGGACATCTGAAAGTCTCAAATAGGACCTGCTTCTAACATCCAAAGAAGCAACAGAGAACAGACAAAGAACAGAGAACAGACAAAGAAAATAGAGAAATCAAAAAAGAAAGAGTAGTAAAATCTACTCTGATTTTTTCACAAATATTTGCTTAGAATATATTTATACTTATACTATATTTATACCTTATACTAATTTATACCTTATACTAATACTGTAAACATTTAGAAAATGGATGAAGATCTAGGTACAAACATAGCAGAGCCTAAGCCTTCCAAGACAACAAAATAAAAAGGCTTTTCTCCAAGTAAAGTTACAGACAAAGAAGTCACAGTTGCAAAGCATTGGAGCTGAGTCACAGTCTCTCTTCTCAACTCTCCCTTTGCTAAAACAGACTAGCAATGTCACATGACAGTCCTTCTATCTCAAGTGGCAAGGGTAAAAAAATAATAAAAATTCACTACAAGCCTGCATAAGCCAGAGGGAATTACATAAATTACAGCGAACTGCATCTTTCGCAACTTGCTTCCAGCCAAACAGCTGCCACAAGCAGTTTTAATTCAAGTTTAGATTCAAACATGGACCATGTATCTCAGAAAAGGCATAAATCAGCCCCAGGACAAGTCTTGGATTTAAAAATGCAATTATTAAAATGAGAATTACTGACTGTCCGGAGAAGGGAACCAGTAACACTATAATATGTTTGAGCAAATAAAAGAAAGATGTATTTTAAAGAGATTAGAAATTCCATTAAGCAGTTTTAACTAAATCCATCTCTCGAAGACTATATGCAGCATGTGAAAATATAGTTCTTGGATGTGACTATTCTCATTTGCATCTATACAGTCTCTTTGGCTGTTCAACACATCTTGTATCCAACAGGTTTCTTCGTGTGATTTCTATAGTAATACTTCAGGTCGCTTTCACTTACCCACACAACCCACTCCAGTGGGATTCAGGTGGAAGTCTGGAGGGCAATTACATTCATATCTCCCAGGGGTATTTACACAGAGACCATTAACGCAGTTAATGGGATCAGCACATTCATCAATATCTAAAATAGGAAGGTGACATTCATAAATCTGTTCACTGGGAAGGAAAGAGGTATCATTTTACTTTTTAGGACCAAGTGTGCAAGAAAATTTCAAATATAAGCTATGTCTAGTTGAAATTGAAAGAAATAGCCGCTACCCACTTATCGGACATTTAGGAATAACATTTCTACAGCTGCATATGTAAAAAAAAAGGTTTTTTTTTTTTATTCCATTCTTTTCTTTTTGCCTACCATTAAATCATAAACATTGCTTTTTTAGTGAATAAAGAATACCCAGTATAAGTTGTTGTAAGAGAACAAAATGCACATTTTGTAAACTCATTTTTCAATTGATTTGGTACAATTAAAAAATACCTTAGTCTTGCCATATTTCTGAATAAAAGAAAAATACCTGTACAGTTTCCCCCAGTTCTGTCTAGTTCATAGCCATCATCGCAGATACAATGAAACATTCCTGGTAGGTTATTGCAGGTACCAAATACACATATATTCTGAAAGGAGCATTCATCGATATCTGAAAGAATATATCACGAACAGTAAGTTGCATCCTGTTACCATAACAGTATTATAGTAATGTGTTATAACTCCATCACATGTAACATCTGTGAATAATCATTAGTTTTTGTTTAGAAAGTTCTAGACAGGAGTTTGTGAGGTATTCTTAATCCTACTCATTATATATTCTTCTTTCACTTGATATAATAAACTTTACTTGACACAATAAACTTTTCATAATTTGTATTTAGGAGGAAAATTGAATTCTCAGGACTCCCTAAGTCTCCTTCAAAACGTGTATTAAGCAGAATGAAGTATAACAAAGGGATCAGTCACTTGCTAGCTCTGTTTTCAAGGCTTATTAGCAAAGGCATGAAGTATTTTCAAAATATTATTCCCAAGGAGAAGTATATTTAAAAGAAAGATATGGAATAGGTGTCTTCAGTTACTTGTAGCTCCTTGGAAAGGGAATGTAAATGAAGGGAACAGAGGGAATAAGAATTACCTGTGATTTTTATCAAGCCTACATTAAAATAATTTCAATACAGGATGTTTAAACTAAAAAAAATCAGTGCTTCATTTACAAACATGTTTTGTGATTTCACAGCACTGGATGCTATGCACAAAGTATCCCAGGAGCAAAACACAATGGTGCAACACTAGTATTATGTAGTTTTGTATCATTGGGCTAAAATGCATGTAAAGGACAGGCTGTATGCTTTTGAAAACTCAAGACGAAATAAAATTGAAAGATACTGACTGAATCAAAATAATATTAGAAATATAATGGCCTTCTCAACCACAGTGCTAGGAGGGGAGCTAAGTGGAACAGAGCAAAAAATCATGTGTTCAGAGTTGAACTATAAATGACTTGAAGGTAAGTAACTTAAAGAGGAAGAAAGTCTGGAGGTACTGTCTGACTGCAAGATCTACAAGTTGCCAAAATAGAGCAGCTGTGCACTAAGACTAATGCAATTCTAGCATGCAACCATGAGTTATTTTTAGAAGAGACAGGAAAGAACTAATGTTTTACAGAAGCACAGATAAAACCTCATTTGGAATACTGTGTGCAGTTCTCTGTTAAAGAATGATGAACTAGCAAGTGGAATAGGTGTAAAAAAGGGATATGAAAATGAGAAAGTAAGTATCTATTGTGAGCTTAGCTTGCTTGCTCTAACGAAAGCCTGTGAAGTGATATAATGCATCTGTATAGAAACATTACAAAATGAGTAGCTCTCAAGAGGAATAAAATAATTATTTGAGTAAAGGGAAAATTAAATTTAAGATAAGGACCTAAAATCTAATGGTCCTGAGTAAATTTAAAGTGGAAATTAGAGGAAGGTACATAAATACCTGTGGAGTGCAGCCGTGAAATGATCTCCAGGTCCATAAATTGTATTAAGATGACCCATACAAATTTATGGAAAGGACTGTATTGTTGAGAAGCTAGTGTATTGAAATTCCAAGGACATTTCAAAAGAAACTCAATAGCTTACTATATCATATTTATTGTATCAAATCAAAGCACTGGATTTTATTATTTCATATCAGAAATCAGACCAAGAGACAACTCCAAAAGGAAAAATTGCTATATTCTCTTGTCTTTTTTAAAAATATATTGGGCACTCAAATTTTCTAGCTTTCCTACAACATAATTTAATCTACAGAATGCTTTCAGATTCCTGTTGAAATCACAGCAATACACTAACTTTTTTTCCAAATACTCCAATACATTTTTTCAGAGTAGCATTTGGACCAACTGAAAAGCTGGTGCTGATTCACTGCTGTCACAAGAATTAGAACTTTTTGATTTTTAAAATACTGATCCATATTTGGAGGAATTTTTATTTATTAGTATGACTATAAAATGGCTGAATGAGCTGCACTGAGAAATTCACTATGTCAGGCAACAATACTTGGTAACTGTAACAGATCTGACCACAAGACTTGCACAGATCATTTTTTCAGAAGCTTCTGCAATTCTGCTAATCTTAGAAAGCTGATTCGTGAATATAGACATACATGTTTATTTGAACATGCCAAGTT
The DNA here is from genome assembly GCF_000705375.1 of Tinamus guttatus. Next base: position 502,945 of record NW_010589212.1, on the reverse strand, counting down.
ATGAAACAAAGTTTAGAGAGATATTTAGTTATGAAACACAGTTTAGAGAGATGTTTTTGGAATCTATTTTTAATGTCTCATAAAGCATTAAAATTTCCTAAGAGTTTTCTATCATTAAAGAGGAAATAAATTTAAAAACTTTGCAGCATCAGCTGAAAAGGACTTGGCATAAAATGCAATCTTATCTTAAACAACAATATCAAAAAACAGATCCAGCAAGAACAATATTGAGAAAAAGTTGAATTGGACTGGAGAGCATCATTCCCTCTCTGCTTCAGATGATTCTGTACAATATTGACAGAGAAAGAAGATAAAAAACCTGAAGTATACTTTCTAAGGAGCTTTACAAACTCATTAAATACACTAGTAATTTGCCAACTTCCAATCTCCTGAAAACATTTATTTAAAAATGAGGTTACTTGGTGCATTTTATACTTCCTATGCAAACACATTAAATAAAATAGTGATGAGGGCAGAATTTTCGGCAAACTCTTCACTAGCGACAAAAATAAGAGAAATAGTTAAAAAAACAAAATTACTAATGTAAACCTCTACTCTGAGATTTTTGGACCAAGGCCAGGAAAACTTCATAAAGAGATGAAAGCTACCTTCAAAATAATTCATACTGCAACATAATCCTTGCTTGAAGAAATTACTTTTATATGTGAAGCATGTGCTGAGTATTCTGCTTCCAGGTTGACGTCCTTCCAACACTTTTTGTGGTTTCCTTTAAGGCAGCCAATCCAAACTCAGAAAACGGTCTAGAAGTACTGGTGACTTACCTTGGCAAGACTTGCTGTCCAAAGCTGGAGTGAATCCCATCTCACACTCACAGCGGTATGCACCAGGGACATTCAAACACTGTCCGTTCTCACATAGATTAACATTTTCTGCACACTCATCAACATCTATGAGAGAGAGAATTTTTTTCAACACTTCATATTTTCCTATCAAAATATTATTATTTTATCCTGCCATTCAAATCAACACTACTGTTAAGTATGTTGACTGATGATGATGTATATATTGATGTATGATTATGTAAGTATTGTTGATAGAAAATAAAATACAATATACAATACAATAAAATAGAATACAATAAATGCCATACACCTGAAGATGGAATTAATTGAAAGAATGAAAAAAAAACCATAATTCCACTTCCAAAATGACTTTTTACCCTGTTAAGATTTCTTACTTTTTCTTTCCACCAACAGATTTTAAAAAGTGTGAATCAAAGCAAGGTTTCAGATTCATGAATGTGAGTTTTAATAAATAAGTCTAAATGCTTTGCTACACTGCTTTGATATAAAGCACATTCTGAAAGCACGTTTATCAAAATGAACCAGGTGTAGAAAATTATAAGATTCTCAAACAATATTGCCCAAAATACATATAAAATTAATTTTATGTGTACAAATATAATATTATACAAATACTACTTGCCAGTTGCTAGGGCCTCTTCTAATATGCTCCAAAGAGATTTTATTTTATGATTTTCTGCAATTATTTTTTTTTGAATATAAAACGTGGCTTTAAAATAGCATGGCTTGTTTAGAGTTTTCTAAATTTTTGACAGCTATAAAAAGCAGAATGAGTAGGGAAGGAAGGCTACATTGCAGTCATCATAAATACTTGTAATTATATAATATAGACCAAATTCAACAGACCAAAAGGAATATTTAAAAAGAGTATTCAATATGTTTTCTTCATTTTATTACTCAATACTTTCCATCTTATTTGATTTATTTAAGGCAAAAGAGATGTCAGGGGCCTTCATTAGTATTTCTACAGCATATAGGAAGACTCCTCACCTTGAAAGATAGTTGCCATTGTTCTCTTGCACTTTGGAGTTAGATCTAATTTTGCTAAAGCTTTCTAACAACCATCAGTGATAAATCAGCTTTTACAGAGACTTCTTACCAGAGCACGTAAATCCATCCCCCGTGAAGCCCTCTGCGCAGGTGCAGCGGTACGACCCCGGGGTGTTCACGCACTGAGCGTTCACGCTGCACTGGTGGGTCCCGTTGGAGCATTCATCAAGATCTGCACATTGGGGTGAAGGAATGCAAATAGTAACAGAGCAGTTAATATACATCCATTACAAAGAACTGCCAAGACAAAAGGCCAAAATGCCAACATGATTTATGACTCCACAGGTGCTTTACGTTGTCATGAAAAGACCCTTGATTAATATGCAGTGATTTCCTATTAAAATTTCTTCCATTATGGGCTTGGAGAAAATATTTCCAAGAAACAGAGGCATTCAACTGACTCATTAGATTGAATGCTTATAACATTACTTCAATGTTATTGTCTTCTTAAAGAACTTGGAATCAAAATGAGTTTAAAACAAAACAAAACAAAAAAGGAAGAGGAAAGCCTGTCCAACATTTGGTGAGTCTTACCAATTGAAAAATCATTCACAAGCATCCACAAGCATCCATCTTAAAAAAGAGTCTCCTTTCTGCCTGTAAAGCGCAACTGTAGCTTGATCTGGTAGAAACAGCCATGCACCAGATGGCTCAGGACCACTTCTCATGCTAGCTTTTTTTCTTTTTTTTTTAAACCAGTAAATCCATGTCCATGTTTTTGACCAGTAAATCCATTAATAAAGAGATCTTTTGAATTTACATATCCAGCTGATCCAAGAATCAATTTCTGCAGATTCTGCTAGAAACACCTTTCAGATTTTTCTCCTTGAATTTGGTCCTTTTTAATAGTAACTACCTCACATCACTTTAATAAAATAATAAAGATCATGGAGTCTTTTTTTTTCCTCTGACTCTGTTTAAAAATCTTAGGCCTGCAATGAAATCCCATAATACAGTTCTAGAAAAAGAGAAAAGCTTATTTTCTTACACACTTACCAATACATTTAACACCATTTCCAACCCATCCCTCTCTGCAACTACATTTGAAACTCCCTGGTACATTGACACATGAGGCGTGCATGTCACAGTTGTGAGCGCCAATTTCACACTCATCCACATCTACAATCACAAAATAAAATGATTATTACAGGTCAATACTAATACATAATAACACTTAAATTATACAAATGATATTCCTCTGACATGTCACTTCCACTGCAGAGTTTTAAGCTTCTTTAAAAACGAATTAGAAGGCTGTATAAGAGTTCAAGTTACTTTCTCTTAAAGTGAACAAAAAAAAGTTAGAATTACATTTTCCTTTTTGTTCTTTGTAAACATGCTAAAATTAGTTTGCTTTCACATAACTGCTTACTAGTGTGAAATTAAAGTTGTCTTTCAGACACATTAATATAGGATGATCTTGACTCATCTAAAATATATACAAGCACATCTTTCACCATCTTTCGTCACCTTTTTTTGTTTTTCATGCTTCTACTTTTTTTCCTTTTGTCCTATTCTTAGACTATAGGTCAATTTTTGCAGCATAAGTTGACTGATGAGTTCTTGCTGAGTTACATTAGCTTGATTATATATTAAAATATTCACAAGATATTTTTTCTTTTAATTAGTATACTAGTACTGATACTCATATTCTATATATACATATGTGTGGACAGACAACAACCTCTTATTTGTGAATGCTTGTGTATGTAGTTTACACAAAAGTCCAAGAATGTATGTGCACACTGAAAACATATATACTGGAAAAATGCTTAACCAGTGCATCCAGTGGTTCCTTTCTTGACCGAATATCCCAGCTGACAGTGACAAATGAAGGAGCCTTTAGTGTTTTCACACTCCCCAAACATGCAGATGTTGGAATTCAAATCACATTCATTCACATCTGTAAGCACACATAATTTCATTGTCAGTAATTTCATTTCATTGTTTAATTGTTAGCATTTCAAATTTAATTACTACCTTTTAACTGCACACTTAGGTTTTTTTGGAATAGCTTTACCAAGGTGGAAATATCAGAAACTTCCTGCACCCCCCTGACACATGGCAATTATTCTTTATCCTAATATGTTCCAGCCATTCCACTCTACATTCTTTTAAATAAAAGAAAAACAAGTAAGGAAGAATCTGTGGTCCAATCACCTCAGTATTTTCTAATCAGATTGAAATTTTAAGTTTTTATTTTCTAAGAGAAGATAAAAGCAGTTAAAAGCAGTTGTTTTTAAAACAAGATTGTTCTGCTCTTTCTATAGCTACTAACATAGCTAATGGGGAAAATTCATTGAAACATTAGGTCTGTTCTAAGTGTTAAGCTGGCCAGGTAAACATGAAGCATGAGCCCAAACTGAAGGCAAGAGCCTAGTCTGACTTAAACTGAAGGTCTGACCTTAGCTTCAACTCTGGAGGAAAGGAGGCACAAACAGATGAGGACATCTTTGCTCAAAAATTCCTTTAACTAGTTTCTCCTGTCTAAGTGTGCGTATGCACAAATGTGAAATGAGCAATGGAAACTTCCTTTGACTAATGTTCCCAAACTTAAAATATAGAATATATGAAACCTTGTATAAAGTAGAAATACTGAGATAAGCTAAATAGACCATGTTAATCTGGGAAAATACTTTTCTTTTTAATTTTCTATGTAATCACTCTTAATAAGTTTCAGAAGGTGAGAAAACACACTAAAAATTATGAAAAAAATTAAGAAAAAATGATGGGGCAACCCAATGATCTCTTTTGAGTAGTGGTGCTTTATAGGACTTATACAGTTATGATTAAATCACTTCTGGTTTTGGAAGTTCATGATTTGGCTCATCCTTAAGGTTGAATCCTAATATCCTTATGGATCTTTCCCAGCATCTATACTGATATGCAAGGAGAGTCTGCAAATAATAGTCTTTTGTAATTCATAAAAATAGTCAAGCCTGCTTTCAGAGTTGCAGTATAAAATTCTAGAACATTAGCTGCACAGTTTTTAGAGCTAAACTAGATTTAGTACATACAGCTACTTACCAATACAAGTTTTCATGTCCATAGAAGCCATAAATCCGTCATAACAAAGGCAACGATACTCCCCAGGAATATTAGTACACTGTCCACCATCACAGATATCTGGATTGTTTTCACATTCATCAATATCTGGAATAAGAGCAGATAGTAATACTGTTGCTCTACCAGGAATGGGTTAAAAAAAATTCATAAAAATATTAAAACCTACCTGCACATGTCCTGACATCTGGCATGAGAGCATAGCCATCACTGCAGCTACATTCATAGCTGCCTTCTGAGTTAGTGCAGTGCGTGTCACAGCCTCCATTCATTATCAAACACTCATCAATATCTGGAAAATAACATTAGTACAAGGTTATTTAGCAATTCTGCTTCTGCAAGGAGAATCACCTTCTTTTGTCATTTCGCTTGGCAGATGAAACAGTTTATCACCAATGTGATTCGGAATTTTTATTCTCATTCTAGGGTCTCTGATTTATACTTTGTTCAGCCTTCCCTATTTCAGCTGTACTTTTATCTGTGGAAGCAAGTGGCTACCGTTAAGTTGTTAATTTTATTGCTATGTATTACGAGCAGTGTAGAAGAATTAGAAAAGCAAAAGACAGCATATAGAAAGAAAAGCCTTGAAAAAATAAGAAATAAATAAAATGAATCAATAAAAAGCTGCCCACACCCTCTCTTCTTGTTAAGTGTGCTGAAAGCTGTCATAAGCTGGAATAGGACTTATATGTTTTGTTTCTGAAGGAGAGTATGAAATGAAATGAAAACAAGGATAGATGAAAAAACACATGTCAAAATAAAAACACATAGGTGAAGGTATACAGAACTTGCCTGCACAGCCTTGTCTGTCTGGCGTGGCCTGGTACCCAGAGTTACAGGAGCACTGGTACGTTCCAATCATGTTCACACACTTGCCATTTCTGCAGAGACTATCGCTCAATGAGCATTCATTTACATCTGGAAAAGAACAGTTCATAACAATTTCTTACCACTAAAAAGCAGATTCTAAATATACAATATGCAATATACTGCCAGAGAAATGAGGGTGAACGCGATATTTCAGATCGGTGGCTTCCATGCAGTTAAAATTTCTCAATCTCAGCATGTTCAATCAAGGTATGTTTGTCTGATTAGCGTATTTAATACAGTGACAATAGGCTTATTTTCTGAGTTTCTTTTCTATTAACATTAACTTTACAGACCCTCACAGAAATAGCTCAGGTAAGTACAGTCCACTCATGTGAATAAGCACCAAACAGAAATCCAAGATGTAATCCACTTTATACATCTTTTTCATCACTTCATCATTTCAATAAAGCATGTGCAAAAAGGAGGCCTGTGTTACACTGAATGATAAAACTGCCTTTTTTTTTTCATGCCTGTAGGAAAATATAGCTCACTTTGTTGCTTTTATATATTGTAATTGAAAGTTGCCAGCCTGAGTGGCATAGTCCCTTGAACTTCTTAAAAACCCCCAGAAGCTCTGATATAATACTCTTCTTTGAAGTCAACAGCACTGGAGATTTTCTAGGATCTGTTATAAAGTCTTAATTTGAAGGTATTCTCATAAAGGAGGAGCATTGATTTGTACTGGATGTTCCTGAGCCTTTATTCTTGCCACTGACAAGACATTTCCACAGCACAACAGAATCACAGACTGATCTTCTCAGAAAGCTGAAACTGCTACTTTTACTAGAAACTCACCTATGCATTCCTCACGTGATGGTGACAGTTCGTGTCCCAAAGGACAGTCACACTCAAAACTACCTTCTGTGTTCACACATGTGCCACCTCTGCACAGCAGAGGGTTGCGTTCACATTCATCAATATCTGGAGAAAAAACATGATAAACAAGTACACAACCTTTGCTAAGCAGAAAGCAATTTCATTATAGGTGGCTCAAAATCTGGGAACCACAAATAAAAGAATGGTTTTATTGTAGCAGTGTTCCTCTTTTCCTTACATTGCATAACAAGGCAAAAAATTAGGCAATATACTCCAAAGGTTTTTCTCCTCAACTCATCATTCAGAACTAAATATTGTAAGAGAAATTAGAAACCAAAAAAGGCAGCATATATTTAGTTGGTTATTGTTTAGAACAATGAGTTAATCTGATGTAATACTCAAAAAAGTAGCTTCTTATTGCAACTATAAGCTCATTTATGCACGTATTGCTATTGTTCACCACAGATGCAGGTTATAAGAGATATGCATGTAAACTTTTAACCAAGTGGCTTTTCCAATCGATAACTACCATATATGTGGATGTGTGGTTGAGAAATGTTTGCTTCAGCTTGTACTAGATTTGTCTCAAAACAGATCAAAAGCGCTAACACAATAGTTATGGGTGAAGAGAAATAATGAACAAATGACAGTTAAGATGCATCCATACTTTCAGAATCCTAGAAAGCATTATGGCCAGCTATCCTTGAAATTGGAGACTTTTGATTTTTTAAATAGACAAGTGTTACTTTTTTCCAGTCTCAGAGATTAGGAAAGACATCTTAGGGTCCTGCAAGATAATCATATTAGAAGAAAAACTGCCTTATGATAGAATTAAACATCTCTTTGATATACTCCTGCTTCCATCACCCTCACAACTCCAAATGTTTCTATCCAGCACTATGCCTTCCTTTCTTAGTTTTTGCAAAAGGCCTTCAAGAAGTAATTTCATTTCTTCTTATTCTCTCTGTTTACTTATCTGACATTTTGTTTCCCTGCTTTTGTCTCTCAGATGACATATCTCTGACATTGTCTGCACTTGTACGCTGTTCCTTATGAAGGCTATTTAGCTTCAATGACTTTTTGAGCCTGCAAATGTCCAACAGTCCATCCCCATCTGCAGGAAATCAAGCAAAGGTGAAAGGAAGCCTGCACTGCCTGCATGGCCTTCTGGACCACTGGATTATACGTCTGAGTTTAGACAGGACTTTCCTCTGCTGAGGTCCTGTGTCAAGAGCACAGGAAGCTCCTGACTAAACTCAAACAAAAAAGGGAGCAGAGAAGAAGCAGAGGTGGGGACAAGTGACCCAGGAGAAATACAGAGACACTGTCTAAGCTACAGAGATGGACTTAAGAAAAGTCAAAGCCCACCAGGAGTTGACCCCAAGAAAACACGTGAAGGGCAACAAGGGCTTATCTGGGTATAGCAGCGGCCAAAAGAAGATTAAAGAAAATGTGGGCCTGTTGCTGAGTGAGAACAGATGATAAAGGACACAGAAGAGGCTGAGCCACTCAGTGCCTTCTGTATTGCTAGGATTAATCTTCAAGAATCCTAGACTCCTCAGACATTTGTGGAAGTTGGAGTAATAAAAACTTATTTTCAGTCAAGAAGGATCAGCTTAGGCAGCATTTAAACAAATTGGACAAAAACAAGCCCTTGGACTTCAATGGGATGCTCCCAAAGGTGCCAAGGAGCCACTCTCAACAATCTTTGAAAGGTAAAACACAGTAATGGTCAGGGGATGTTCCTGAGGACTGTCAGAAAGCTAATGGCACTCCTATCTTCAAGAAGAGCATAAAGGAGGATCTGGGGAACTACAGACTAGCCAACATATGAAAGATAAAAAGATGACTGTGAATAGTCAGTGTGCATTTATGAAGGAGAAACCATGCCTCACCAACCTAAAAGTGTTGTGGTCAAAATCATGAAGACTGCATTGAAACCAGCCACAACTGGTGTACCCAGGCGTTGATAATGGGGCCAGTAAATGTCCAAGATCTTCATCAGTGATGTGGTTGATGAGACTGAGTGCACTTTCAGGAAGTTTGCAGAAAATACAACACTGGCAGGATGCACTGGGTTGATGCACCAGATAGTATTGCTGTCATGCAGAGGGACATTGGCAGCATGGAAAATTGATTGACAAGAACTTTGAGAACTTCAACAAACAGAAAAGCAAAGTCCTGAATGTGGGGAAGAAAAATCTCATGCACCAATAGATAGAGGTTGAGGGATGACTGGCTGGAAAGCAGCTTGTAGAAAAAGACCTAGCGTTCTGCTGAGCACCAATAGACCATGAGCCACTGGCATGTTCTAGCAACAAAGAAGGGCAATAGTATCCCTCAGCTGCCCTAGGAAAAGTGATAGGGTGAGAGGCAAAGGGAACAAACTGGAAAATAAAGGAACTTCCATTCCAGCAAAAGAAGAAACTATATTACTGTGGGGGTAAGTCAAGACCTGGAACAGGCTGCCCAGAGACTTTGTGGAATCTCTATCCTTAGAGAAATTCAAAACCCGACTGGACACAGTCCTGGATGACCAGTTTTAGCTGAATGATTTGAGCTGGAGGTTGGGCAAGACCATCCCCAAAGGTCCTTTCCAGCCTCAGCTGTTCTCTGATTCTGTTTCAGTAACCTCTGAACAAAGGAGTACTGTTTTCTTTATATAGATTTTTCATAATTGAAGAATATTTACACAATAAAAAGGAAAAAGTTAGCTTTTATAGCCACAATAATAAAAATGAATAAAAAAGAGATATGAGGATTAATTCAAGAAAATCTTACGGTTTGTGCATAAGAACCTCACAAACTTTTGAAGGTACCTAGTAGCTTTTGATACCTGAGTTTCTGTTCTTACAAATCCAGACACTTTAGAGGGATATTATTTTCAGAAAATAAAAGGCCTATAAAACCCCCCACAAAATATAAATCACTTCTCATTTTGGAAACACCATTATTCTTAGTTTTACCAAATGTTTGGATAATTAATTAACCATTATATACATGCCTAGTTGCTGACATTCTAAAATGATTTATACAGAAAATGCATTAATGCATTAATGAAATTAGTAAAAGGAACAATCAAAGTTAGATATACAGTCTAGCTATTTGTCCCATAAACAGCATATCTATCTCATTTGTTCATGAAGTGTTCAGTGGTGCAGAACTTAGTATAATACAGAATACAGGCAGGCTTTGTATAGCAAATGGAAAGACTCCAGGTCATGCTAGCAACACTTACCCATGCAGTTTTTCATCATCATAAATCCACTTTCGTAACCATCAAAGCACTCACACTCAAAGCTTCCAGGAGTGTTGACACAGGTACCACTTCCACATAAGTCTGGGGAGATCCTGCACTCATCAATGTCTATTTTGCAATAAATAGAGGGAGAAAAATCAGAGTTTAAGGTTATCCCACTTTTCACAAAAATGAAGATATGACTGTAGTAAATGAACTCCACAGAAATCAGACAGATATATAGGTTATAAAGCAGTAACCAAACATGCATTTTATTTGAATTTAAAAAAGATGATTACATAAACTGTTTATGAAATATTTATAATGCAGTGCTTTCAGATCTCTCACCCAGAGAGTAAGCTTTGTCATAAGTGCAATTTACGATTTCTTTGCTAAGGACAGTAACTGCTAAATATTCTGAGTTATTCTTATGTAGGTACGAAATGGTTTTGTAATTAAAGCACCATTGACATTAAATCACTTCTAATAAAGTTATTTCTAAAGGAATAGCATTACAAAGTCATATCTACTCTTTCACTTAGAACTCTTCAAGTTAAAAAATCTCCTTTGAAAGCTACTTTTATCGTTCATTGCTTCCTTATAGCTTGTATCTTCTAGTAGTTATATTTGAATTCAACTTACTCTGGAAAGTCATTTCGAGTTTTTAGAAGAAGAAGAAGAAAAAGAGAAGAGAAAATGATTTGGAAGGAATTTTTGTAAGGCACTTGGTCGTGAGGCAGGAAGCTCAGGAGAAATTTGTTCTATGGATATGATCTTTTGAAGCAGATCAGGAAGGAGATGGCTGGAAAGAGAGCTGGATAATCTATTCCTCTCTATCTCCTCACATTTTTTCCAATCTTCTCTTTTGCCTTTATCTGTTGTTCATCATGTGTCTCATCCTAGTTCAACTTTTTTGTCTCATACTCTCCACTACACCCTTGACATTTAGCTCCATTTACTATTGTGGCAATCATTTTTGAGCTACATGTCATAAGAGCAGTCACAGGGAATACAAATAACAGTGCTTAAAACGATGATGACAAGCTTAGTCCAGGACAGCACAGAATTGCTCCTGATCTTCGCCAAGTCTGGAGAGCAAAAAGTAACAGAGCACATACAGCATTAGTGTGTCTCAGAGTGAGGCAAAGAGTCGGCTCTGAGACTGATTTGTGCAAGTAGCTTCAAGAAACTAGGAAAGTACAAAAAAAAAATGAGTGAGTGCCATTTTACACATATAGCCTCAGAGATGTTTCCATCTCCCTCTGTGTCGCTCCCCATCACTAGGTTTCTGCTGGGCAAAGAGAGTTCCGTCCTCATATACAAGGGCGGAGGTCTGTGTCGGGCTTGGAGAGTCAGGGAATATCTGGCCTCCTAAAGGCTTTATAAAATGTCTTGTTAATTTAAAGCACAAAAATTCTCCCATTTAATAAAATCTGGGCCTCCAAGGCTGGTCAGTGGAACACTTTCATTAGAACAAGGTTTAAATGAAACCTAGGGAGAAGTTCTCTGCCCTGCTGTTGTTAATATAGAAATACAGTTACTTAAATGCATTTCTCATCAATGCAATCACTATAAAAACACGGAAATCACTAGTTAGGGCACCATTAACATCCAGACCAACCTCATTTCACATGCCTTACCACCCACACTTCGTATTACTCAGACACACTTATAGGCTTCTAAACTGTAGAACAAAACCTCCTTCATTTCAGCACACAGTGACCCGCAAGGCAGGCATCTAGGTCCTCATAACCATAAAACTATCAAACTTATCTTCAATTCCATTTTTTCCAGATAGTAAAGAACAAATTATTAAACTTTTAAATGAAATGCATGTCTCAAGCGAACACTGCAATGATGTCAGAGTTGCAGTAATGTTTGAGTGCTTGGTGATCACGTCTAAATGAAAATTAATTTGCAGTGAAGTTTCTCAGTTCATTTGGTAATAAAATGTCTTGAGAGTAAAGAATGTAAGTTAAATTAATTGGCATGTTAAAACATTGAATTTGACTTGGCTGGTAGATCCTTATTGTTTTTTAAATGTTGTAATGATAGGGCATGATCTGAGCAAATTTAACAGCAGTTTACCAAATTTCTAATGCACATGTATCAGAGAAAGAAAATTGTATTTAGTAGAGAGCGTTCTGAAATGGAGACTTACAGAAAATTGACCCCTCTGTAAAAAGGTAAATCTTTAAAAAAATGAAGGAATGAAGTTCTTGGAAAAACTGAGGAAATAGAAGACTTACCTGTACAGTTTCTTTCCTCCATATCTAAAGCAAACCCACTGTTACATCTACATTTGAAACTTCCAATTGTATTTCTGCATTTACCATTCATGCACATACCAGGGAAAACTTTACATTCGTTGATATCTACAAAATAAAAACAGAAGAAAACAGTATTCTTAAGTGTTTAACAATAAACTTTATTCAGTGGTAACCTTCCCATTACTTCTTACAAATGTGCACACAATTTTGCATTGTAACATAATGACTATACACAGTTTTACTGTGCTAGTTTTTAAAAGGTCAGTTTTTCTCTCATAGAATTAAAAGAGGAATGTTTCACCTTTTCTAAATCTGGCTGACTAGACAGCTGGGAAAACGATGACTGTGAAAGGACCTTGCATGAGACATAAAAAAGAAGGGTATTCATGCACATTAGCCTCAGCCTCTCTCATATGCCCCCAGGAAGAATTACCAAGTTTAATCGTCTTTGTTACATTCCATGAATGTAATTTGCTGGGTGAATGTCCTTACCTGAGAACAATCTGCCATGAGACAAACTTATATCTCATAGGTATCAGTGTTAATAGAAGAAAAATATGGTGCCAATACCAGAAAGAGGCAGAAAACCCCTAAAAAACACGGAGTGAATTGAACTCCTTGTTTGTTTAGCACATCACCACTAAACTTTCAGAGTTTGTCCTCAGAAGAACAGCAACTCTTGAAAAGCACAACTTATTCATGGTGAAATAAGAGTGTTAATCTGTTAACATTTACTCAAGGAACTTGACATATTTCAGACAAATCTTTCTCAAAATATCTTTAAAAAAAATCAACCAGCCATTGAAATGTTTTGGGAATCATCTTAGCTTCTGAACACTGAGAAATTTGAAGTTTTGTTCTCAGATCTCAGTCACTGAAAGTATCCCATTGCGGTTTCTTAATAACTTTCTCAACTATTCAATTTTGTTTTCACATCCTTTGGGGTAGAGAAGCCAGAAATAGCTGGGCAGAAGGTTTTGCTTCTCTATCACTGCGACTTAATTGCCATCAGAATCTGAGAGCAATTTCAGACATCCTTCCCTTTCAATCCCTTTGTTTTTTTCCTTTTAGGCTCTGGTAACACGCCTGAACACCGTGAAAGTTTTCAGTTTCCACCGGTCCTGCTAGCACTATAAGTCAAATATCTCCAAAATATATCCTACCTCAAGTGTGTAATAAACATAGATACGAAGTCTGGCATTCCCCATGATGAATGTGTGACTCACCTTTAGAGCTGCTAGGCAAAAATGACTTCTTACCTTTATAGAAGGGCCTGCCAGTTAGGATATCTCCCCTGTTGGAAAAGCCAGGGCCGCGGGGGCACAGAGCCTCGTACTCCTTGGTGCCAGGCTTGGGACACTCCTCACAGTCGGAGCCCCAGGCAGCTCCCACCGCACAGCAGCAGGCATCCAGGCGAAACTTGCCGAGCACAGACTGCACGCACTCATCTTCATCCCATCGCAGGTAGCATTGCTCCATGCGGATATCTGTTGTTTCACAACAACAAAGGGGAATGTTACCCTCTGCTACACTTTTCTGTCTTTCAAAAGTTGCTATTTCTGTTGTACATGTATGCATGAGGCTTAGTTTCTTTGAGCCAGATTTCTGCTTTTAATTCACTCAGCAGAGGTAGCCAGGTAGGATCAATGACTGCTTAACTTTTTGAAGTTTATATCACTGCATTTCTCTAGTACTCATTTCTCTTACAAACTTACATACTAAGAGGTCTTTTTTGTAACATGACAGTCAAATTAATACTTTTCAGGGAACTAGAACTTTGGCCACTGATAATTAAAAGCTCAGTCCAATTCCCACTGAAAGTCTTCTCAGGAAGATTAACAGGAACAAAACTGAGACTTTTAAGAAACAGTATGTAGTTCCAGGAAAGTATAATTAATTTTGGCATGTAAGGAAGATCGTAAGAAGAGTGTAGTGTCTGATAACATAACTTACCAAAATGTATTTTCAGAATAAATATATGGCATTGAATTTTCTACTATAGGATGACATAGTAGCTAGTTAGGCTTTAGCAAACCTAATGTAACTCTTCTAAATGCTTAGTGCAAAAAAGCTTTGGAGGAGATGCAAGATCTAAACATAACACAGATGAGCTGCTGAACTATTTGCCATACAAGTCCTTCAAAGATGTGCTGATTTACGTTGTAAATTTACTCTATACACATCTTAAGCTAAACAATTTAGAATCAAGCATAAGAAGAGGAAATTGTTTAACAAATACTCATGGTTTCCTGTAAACTATTCCACATTAAGATCGTATTTATTTTCATTTTAAGAAATTCAGCAAATACACTGCTAATAAATATTTGTTTTTGCTAAAACCACTGTGTTTTGCTAAAACCAGTGTGTTCTGCAGGAAATAAAACATATTTGAGAAACATATCACATAGTCCAGAGTGCATACTTTTGTATGTAGCATAAGAGAATGCATATGTCTTGTAATATAAAAGGACAGTGAATGTGAAAGTGGAACATGGGTTTCAGAGTAAAGGAATTGAGTATGTGGCTTGAAAATAACTCCAGCCTTTCCTTACTGCTATCAAGCACACCTAAATTCACATTTTCCTTATCACATTTCTCACTGAGAAGTAATGCAGTGCTGACGACCACAGAAAAAATGGCTGGCAACAGTTTTACTAAGTATTGAGGGGGGGAAAACCTAATATGCACAACAACTTACAATAATGTGCATATATAAACAGGCACAAGCATATAGGTAGTCTGTTTTGCAGTATTTCTTTTTTCTATAGACATTTATACCTGTCATGCAAACCTGTTCCCTTGAAAGTTCTGGTTATTTTTAAAAAGTCTATACAATTATACATTAAAATTAGAATTAACATTACAAAATTTGAAAAACCTAGCAATTGTATCACCTATTGCTTAGTGCATAGTGCAATTAGATGAAAATTGCTGTCTTGACCTTGAATCTACTTGAGGAATGGATGGAACCAGTGATGCAATAAAAAAAAAAAAAAAAAAAAGGGAGTTAGAGGTAGGCAAATCTTTGACTGACATGAAGCAAAGGCTGAAAAACTTTAATTGCTTTTTTGTTCTATTTTCTTAAAAGAAATTAGATATTGCCAGTATTCACATATTTACAGTTCTTAGAACTGATTAAGAAAATAACACAAATTCTAGAATCTATTTTAAAACTTCACTTGCATGTCTGTATCTTTCTTTAACTCTGACCATCATTTTCTGAAGATTTCAAAAAGCTTTGAGGTCATTCCAAAAGATATGCTACAGAACAATGACTGCCCAGATGAAGAAACTGAGCCTAGCACAGAATCATTTTAGTTAAAATACACACATTTATGTAACATATTACAAATCATAATAAATCCATGGTTGTTTTTTAACTTCACTTAGTAAAGAAACATCATTCTAACTAAATATGCCATATTTAATACCACTGAAATTTATATAATTACTTTACTTTATATACTTTATATAATGTCCAACATAGTAATAAGCATTAGGACATATTTACCTCTGTATTTCCCCCCTTCCAAAAACAGTTACAAAAAAGATATGAGGTTGCTGGGGGGCTAAGTGATAATGTATAGTGTAGGAATTGTGAATGTCTTCTTACTGTCCTACATGCTTACATCCTACAACATCAATAATTGAGTCTTTCCTTATTTCTATGCCAACACAGAAAGTTTAACAGATTAACAACGCTACATTCACTTGCTAAATGATATTTTTGTATAATTTATATAGGGTCCAGCATTTTTTATATCTGAAGACTTTCTGTCAGCTGTTGTCTTTGCAGACATTATTTGTTGGTGTAAGACAATAATGTACAGTACAACACTACAACAAAATAAAAACTTTCACTTTATGTACGGTCAGTTTGATACCACTTGAAGAGATCTGTTTGTGCCAGGAGAGTTCTGCTACAAACAGTATCTGAGTTTCACAAAAAATGACTGGACTAGCCGTAGAGAAAATGATCAAGTGATTAATAAGTCTTCCCTGCACTGTCAGAAAGTGTTTGATAAGTAAGCAGACATAAATTAAAACATGTATATTTTCACAAACCACTTCAAAACACAGTTCAGAAACAAACAAAAACATCCTTTCATACTTGTAAAATCATTATCAGACAACTGTTTTACACAGCTAATGGACTGCCAGAGTTGACCGTGCTCTTACCCAAACACACTCGCCCAGTTCCATCCAAGGTCAGTCCTTCAGGGCACTCGCAGTGGAAAGAGCCTCTGCTGTTAACACATCGCCCATTGGGACAAACCCCCGGAAAAACATCACACTCATTTACATCTGTTGGGAAACGGAGAGTTGAGAGAAGTTTCATAACCGTGTGCTACCTCTCCCAAGCAGCAGGAAGCAGCTTTACTGAGAAGTTAAATTATGTGAAAGAAATTAAGACCCTCTCATGCATCCTGAGATCTGAGCACTGTTCTGAGTGAGTGCCTGGCTCCCAGTGACGTGAAGGGGATATTTCCAGATCTGCAAGCCACTGGGCATAAAAATGACACATTTCTAAGTAAGACATTTTGCAAGATGTTGGAAATGGTTGAGAGGAAGGATTAAACGCACTAGCACACAAAGGGGCAGTTCTATCTGTCTTGCATCCTCTCAGTAACCTCCAAGAAACCTCCATTCAGTACTTCCTAACAGTCACTAACTGCTTGTGATGGCAATTGTCTCAAGTCAATATAATTATGCCTGATAGAAGATAAATAAATAAATAAATAAAAAATGCATAATTAATGCAGAGAGGAAAAAAAATGCCATCCTGAGTAAAAAGCAACAACTTCACCTTCACAAGTTACACCCTTAACTCTGGCAAATCCTCTTGAGCAAGCTGCATCTGGAATCAAGATGGAAAGATTTATCATTGCTTCAGAATTATAGAAACATAAAAACAAATGTACTTTTTTTTTTCCCTAAAGCACATTTTCCTACACACTTCAGTCTTTACATATTGTGGCAAAGGCCCAATCTCAATCAATAAAACTACTCCTTCATAACGCTTTAGAAATTAAATCTTTATCCATTACTTTCCTATATGCTGGTAATGGTGGTTCACTGCACAGTTAGAGCATTGTTGAATGTTCTTTGCATCATGTTTGTTAGATAGGATACTCATGTCTGCAATTATTGTTCCAATTAAAAATAAACAAATATATAAACTAGATATTTATATGTATTTTTTAGAGAAAAAAAACACACTGATGAGAATCTATCTAGTGATACGTCCACTCTTCTCCCAAAAGCTGCAGGATATGAAAGCACAGCACCATACCTAATTCACACTGCTCACAAGGGCTGCCCCATGCGGCGCCTAGCGTAGCACAGCATTCAGATTTCAGTGTAGCACCATTGATATTGACTTCACAACGACTGTCCTGGATATTAAGCCAGCATGTCCCCTTCAGGCTATCTGCAGTGGAACAGAAAACAATATGGAACTGTCACAGCAAACAGCAGCATCTCCTTGTGCCCACTGATAGCGAGAGTACAGTGGAAACATAGGCCACCTTTTAAAGGAAGACATTAATAGGGATCATTTTATACACATTTTATATTAGAAGAGCACTATCAGTTAAAAGTCATCAACAGGGAGTATTGCTAGAGATATTCTATATTCCTACAGTCCTACAGGTAGCAGAGATCTTACAGCAAATACTGTGGATATCTTTTTTCTTTTTCATCTAGCAGTTGTTCAATCTAAATTAAATAAAAATCATGGAAGGCAGGGATTAGAATCTGGGAATCTCCCTTGCAGTTCACTGGCAAACCACTGGGTTATGAAATCCAGGCACTCTCACGTCTGTGAGCCAGTTAACCTTGCAGGTTTGTCAGAAATAAAAGAAAAAAAAAACAATAAAAAAAGATGGAGACTTGGGTACAGCTATGTTCTCTTAGGGGCACAGTCCTGCTGGTGATGTATTAGGGGTGCTCTGAACATGCCCACCGGATTATCTTCCACTCTTTGCTCCTGAGAATCAGCCACAGCGCACCAAATTCCAGAGTCATGAAACGGATTCCCAGGTTTTGAGTCCTGAGCAGCTCAATACAAGTTAATTACAGATCATGTCCTGACAAATCAAGTAGCACTTTCTGACTGTTGCCGAGGCTAAACTGCCACTAAGCAGAGATTTTCAGTCACATGTAAACTCCGCTGCCTGAAATCCTCTGAAACTCTATTTTAGGTACCTAAATCTTCAAGTCTTAAAAGTTACACTTTCAGGACCTAAGCCACTTTTCAAAATCAAAGTTAGGTCATAATTCAGGTATTTTTAAAGTTCTATCTACAGCACTTATGCTTAGGACATTTAGTGATTTTACACATCAAACGGTAAAATATACCTTGAAGCAGGAAACAGTCTTTGTGACCACATAGCAAAAGCAATCTGTAAATATCTAACCCAGATTTGGAGGTCAACCTGGAAAAGGTTTAACTGCATGTGCATGTTCAGAGTTCAAAGCTGAGCAAGTGGCCCAGATGAATTTAATGAGACAACTAATGCGAGATGAATAGGATTTGGCTTTTAGGATTTGAGTATAACAAATATATGTATATATACATATATACCAAAAAAAAGTGTAGACCATCTCCAAGGTGTTGTTGATTGATATTACTGATACCTTAGTATCAGTAGAGTATTGTGCTTAAGATATAGAACCATTCCAGTGTACTTTTTTTCAAAAACTTGAACTTGTCTTCAAAACTGTCATGTTATGGAACTGTTTGGATTACAGACAGTACAACTGTTTCTGGCTGAAGTAACAGGAGAACGTGGCCCAAGAATGTGACTGGAACCAGTCCGAGAAACTGGGCCATGTACTTTGTGAATAGTGGAGTGTAAAACAGTTGTATTTATTTATAAAGACTAATGTTCTCAGGCATGCGGAGCAGAACATCACAAAGAAACAAGTGCACAAACCAATAAGGGGCAGAGCAGAGCACAAAAGGCAATTTTCACAGTCCTCAATCTGCCTTTAACTAACAGTGTAGATGAAGGCAAGCCTCCCCAAGGATCATTATTACAAGATTAAAGGAAGACATAATGCAGAAAGTGACCAACAGCACCTGCTCTTGGATAGTCACGGAACAGATATGTGCCCTCTTCTCAGATGTCCCACATTTGGAGGACCTGAAGGGACTAAAGAACCTTGAACTGCTATTTTAAGCTGAATGTAGGCTGTGGTCCATACACTGAATGGTTCTGCTTTGTATTATCATAATGCTTCTATAGCTTCATTCAGTAGAAATGTCTTGAACACAATGTTATTCATTTTTAGTAGACAACTTTATAGGACCAAAAAGTCAAAACAGTATGTCAAAAATGATTTAAACTATACAAGATAGCAAGTGACTTTGTTCACACCAGCTGTGTCTAGATTATCCTGCTGCTTTCAGTTAATTTCCTTTATTTTACACAATCTCTTCTAGTCCAGACAAAATTTACAAAGGGCAGTCACTGTAACTTTTTCTTTGGTGAAATATTCATTATCCAGCATCAAAGCATTCTTTCTGCTGCTCCCATCCCTTTGATTCTGCCTTGAAGAAGAATATATGCATACTATAAGCAGATGGCAGCCTACTGCTTTGTCCACTGTATGAACTTCAAAAATACAGACTAAAAATGCATAAAAACAAACATTACATATTCATATGTGTATATATATATGTCTGTGTGTGTGTATATGTGTATCTATAAATATTGGCAGTATCACTAACCACACCATATAATTGCACTGTGTATGTACAATTCTCAAAATGGCAATGCAACACTGAAACAGGTGTGATTCAAAACCAATTCCGATCCTCAAATATGTGCAAATATGTTGATGTAAAAGCAAAAGGAATGCAACATAATTCAAGATTTATGTTGAATGTTTTTGCGATAACTGCTGAACTCAGGCTCATGTATTTGCTAAAGGTCTGAGCTGAATTCTGGGCCCAAATGTTGTATCTCGAACTCTTGCTGTCACTGTAACAAGTCATTTTTTTCCTGTACCTTTTGAATGTCACAGAAAGGGAAAAATGGCTTACATCTATGCCTAATTTCTGCACACTGAGTGGATAAAAATGGCTCAGACCACTCAGTTCCACAACCTGATTACTGAGCAGACTGAGCAAAGGAACCAGAGATACTCGCAGACTGAAGTCCTTCGTTCACAACTATCCACCAGTCATACAATTCTCCATGTCTGTATTTATCACATAGACATGGTGTCATAGACATGATGTCACACCTATGTCACACATAGGCAAAATGAACCTCAAATACTCCTTCAATATCCAAAACTGCAGTGAAAATCAGCAATAAGGTTAACTAGCAGAGCAAACACATGAGCAATAAATTGTAAAAGCACAATTAACAGCCATGCAGTGCTAGTCTTTTTCATTGCACTACTGTTGTCCCTTGATTTCATTGATACATATTTGTATTTCTACATTACCTTCTTCTATTTGATCATTTTTATAAAGAATATAATGCACTTCCGTGTTATTTCCACACCAGAAAAACATTTTTGTTGGTTTTGGGCCAACACTTATGTTGGCACAAGCACTTTATATTTGATGCTACAATAATGCTTCACAGGAGCAAGCAGCTAAGAAAATTAGGCAAATGCATTCAGTAAACAAGCCTTTGCAGAGGTTACGTGGGGACACATCTTTCTCTGTTGTAGAGATTTAAGACAACATACAAGGCTGTTTTGTAAGTTTTTCACATAATAAACTACTTATAGCCTTCAAATCCTTACTCATGATTTAATATGTCAGTCTGCCCTTCTTTCATCACTAAAAATTCTAATGGGAATTTTGCCAAGGTCAAACATCTTACAATAGGACTCTAACTGTACAGCTCCATATTTTAACTTTTTTTGTACTTTGGATACTTCTGTCCCATCATACTTTCACTTGCAGTACAGAAACTTTATCCTGAGAGAATGTGGGTCAACATGAATGATGACATAATTAGACTCACAGTGGCTCCTGTCATTAAAATTTTACTATTATTCTTCAAATGCTTATTTTGCTGAAATTTGTTTTATTCATCACTTCTACTCAGGCTGAATAAGATCTTACTCTGTAAGCCTTCCAGTGGAATTGCTCCATAAATTAAATCCAGACCATATGTACAATTAGGCCCTTAATAAACATACAACATCTTCATATGTGATAACTGAAGAAAGATTAAAAATAAAACAGTTCAAAAAAAGAATGTAATTTACTATGTATATATCACAAAAATGTACTAATGCAAAAAAGAATGAAAACAATACTACCTGAACAAATCAGTAATACTACAGGAAAGTAGTGAATTCTTCTAAGTGAAGAATTAGGTACAGAAGTAACATTCCATTATAAACCATGCTGAAGAGATGTGGGCAGACTCTACCAGTAAATGGAAATTGAGACTTTACCTTCAATTTGCAGTCTTTAGAAAATTTTGACAAGGCAAGGACTTTGAACCAAGGGCACCAGACAAAACCGATATCAGGTAAAACAAAGATTTAGATATTATTTAGACCATTATTTAGACACCAGTGGCACTCTAGTCTGACTTATCCCATAGTGAATTACATTACGTACATATACTGCATTAGATGAAACAATGGCAGCTTGTGAGTACTTGATGAGGGCAGATATCTTCATCCCTTTAAGATCTCCTACAAAGGGAGACAACTATTTCTGCTGGCTCTAGGAAAATCTTTGTGCCGTTCTGCTTTTTCTCAATGCTATAGTATTCTTAGTAAAATATACTAATATTATATATGTGTACATACAAATACACACAGACTTTTTATTTTATTTACATAGGTAGATAATTTCAAACCTGTGCTACCCTTCTTTATTTATCATGTTTCTACAAAAAGAGGTAAAATATGAAATTGTGCAGAAGCTACAGCAATTTCCTCAGGGCTAGGAACACCAGTCTTCACAGTTTATGCTTTCATATCATCTGCTTCTTCTGAGTAGATGTTATAGCAGTAACACTCACTTTCTCATCTCAGATTTAAAAGTGGTTCAGTGGCGAAGAACTGAATAAGCATCCTCCTTTACAATTTCAAATTCTCAAGTAGTGGATTATTGGACTTGACCATTTGTATGGTTAAGTATTGGACTGTGCTTCTACTCATACTGTGTTTTCAGGGAGAATTATGATAATTCATATTAGCAATAATATCTCCCCATTGGTTTCCATCAATCAGTACTCACAAATTCACACTTTCACTATGTTTAGGACATCCACATGTGTTATGTTTGGCTCTCAGGAAGCAATCAAACTTAACTGTCCAATTATAAACATTGTAGTCTTCTTCAAAGAGGAATTACCCGAACACATTATTTTCTTGCTTATTAACGATCGATGTTTTTCATGTTAGAAAGAAAAAAACAGAAGACCCACCTATGCAGATTAGTCCAGTAGTGTCCAGCTTGCTGCCAGGTGAACACTCACAATTGAAAGAACCAAGATTGTTCCTGCAGGCGCCATTGACACACGGGCTGCTTTCACATTCATTTATATCTATAATCCAGAAAGGAAAGATACTTTTAGGTCTGAAATTTACTTCTGGAAAGTATTATACAATATAAAAACTGCTGTGGACCAGGATTTGCCAGAATGTCTGGTATATTTGGCTTCTTTCTTTCCTCTTTTTTTTTTTTTTTTTTAAAAAAAAGTATGACACACAAAGCAAGTAGTGACAGCTAGTTAGTATGTATGCTCACGTGTATGGGAGCACATATTTTGAAAGTGTTAATTAAATGTCTCTTTTATACAAAGACAGTAACTCCCAAGAACTTGGACTACAAAGTTTTACAGAGTCAATTATAACCGCCCAGTGAGAAATCAAAACTCTTCTTCCTTGGAAAGCAATGCACTGCCAGCCACGACATGCTGTGCACAAAGACCTTATTGTTTCTGTCATTTATGGCTCCATGAGGCTTTGGAAGAATCAAGAAAAATCTGTCAGAAACAAAATACTACAATGCTGGCTGCAATTCTCTAGTCCTGGAAAGTATTCAAGAAATAAGAGTTGAAGCTGGAATACTGTAAATGGTACTTTTTTAGCCCCTAACTCCTCCTACCCATGTGAGTTTTCTAAGCCTGTTTGCATGGAAGAATAGGTTCCCTGCTGATTATTATTTGCTGATTTTTTAAGTGAAATTTGTTTTAAAATTAAAACAATACTAGCAAATTCTTTCGAAGAACAGTTGCAGATGAATATCCACCACTTCTTCCTGAGCTCAACCAATTTCATTTTTTTGATTTGGATCCTAAATGAAGTTATACATTCTAATCCAACCAGACAGCTCCTTTGGCGGGCCAGAAATGAAACTGCTTAGCACATGCTTATGTGCTCCAGGAGCCCTTAAGCAACGCTGCCAGATTTGTAAACTAAAATAGCCAAATACAAAATAATTACAAACGAATTCAGCATCTACTTAAGCATGGGAAAAACTAACAGCATCAATGGATCATTTTCAAGATAGATCAAAATACCCCTTCCTCTTGAACAACTCACACAAAAGGTACTATTTGCTCTCTGGTACATTGTGATGCATCAGGCCTTCATTACAGTAGGCATTTATTCTTTCAAGGAATTTTGAGGTCATAGGAAAAAATATGTCTTTAAAACACTCATCAAATAAAATATGTATTAAAAAAAAAGAGATGGAAATTACCTAGAAATCATAAAACTTAGGAAACTGGTTTCTCTTTTCATCCCCAAATCAAACACTTGATTCAAGGGCCACGTTTGACAGTCCCATTAGTCAATGGGTTTAATTTCCTACACAGAGCCTTGAGGACTTTTCTTTAAATGTCAGAAGGTTTTGAATAGCGGGCTTTTTTGTTTGTGAAGTCAACTCTAAACTTGTGGATTATCCAGGCTCCACATTAATCATACCACAGGTGCAGAGACATTAAAAGTAGGAGTGCTTATTAGGTCAAGGCAGAGCATTATATGAACATGTGTCTACAGCATCCAGGGCTGGCTGCACTGGGCTAACAGTGTAGCTAGACAAGAAGCTGGTAAGCCCTGCCCTGCCATGCTGGCTCTGCATTACTGCAAGCACTGGATGCTGTGTTCTGCAGGGCATTATGCAGTTTCCATGTTTGCCTGCAAACAGCCCACTTAGACAGTTGGTTGTATTATCTCAGGCTGAGTTCTTGCCCATCACAGCCTATGTTAGCTTATTAAGTCAAGTGCAGCATTGAATAGTGCTGTAGAGAGCCAGAATGGGTCAGACACTGCTTGTGTACTAACCCAATAGTCTGGGAAGCACAAAATAGAGGTATCTGAGCAGATTTACAAAAAACATCTAGAGAGCTTACCAATGATGCTCTGCTCTGCATTGCTTCTCTTCCACGTAAGTAATTTTCAAACTTGTATCACCAAAGGTTTTATTATCCAGGACATGCACCT